>BQNB010032589.1:0-53037 GCA_026074375.1 Tanacetum coccineum | reverse complement strand
GCAAATAGGCAAATCTAAGCTACTTAAGTAATTTTAAGCTAAAATTTAAAGGACAAGAAAGTAAATAGAAAACTTACAAATGGAAAACAGGGTGAACTTTAGCTGATTCAGGCAACATCAACTTGTAAGCAACCTCTCCTATTTCCCTAAAACTTGGAAAGGGCCATAAAACTTGGAGCACAACTTGTGATGAAGTCCTTGCCTCACAGTTGTCTGTCTATAGGTTTGCAACTTTAAGTAGACCATGTCCCCAATTGCATACTATCTATCAGTCGTGTGACCATCTGCAATTGCTTTCATCCTGTCTTGGGCTCTTCTTAGATGAATCTTAAGCATAGAAAAGGCATCCTCTCTGGCTGCTAAAGTTCTATCAACCTGATCGACATTGCTAGTGCCTAACACATAAGGAATATGAAAAGTAGGAGCTTGTCCATAAACAATTTCAAAAGGTGTGGTGTTGATGCTTGTATGGAAGTTGGTGTTGTACCAATATTCTGCAAGGGAAATCCAATGTGTCCATTCTTTAGGTTTTTCACCTGTCATGCATCTAAAATAGCACTCTAGACACATGTTTACCACCTCAGTTTGGCCATCTGATTGAGGGTGGTACGCAGTTGACATATGCAGCTCTGTCTTAAGGAGTTTGAACAAGTTCTTCCAAAACAAACTAAGAAAAACTCTATCTCTGTCACTCACAATGGTTTGAGGAAGACCATGTAATTTGTAAACATTATCCAAGAACACTTGTGCCACTTGTGTTGCTGTATAAGGATGAGACAAGGGTAAGAAGTGAGCATACTTACTCAATCTGTCCACAACCACTAAAATGACAGTTTTCCCTTGTGAACTTGGGAGGCCATCTATAAAATCCATAGAGATATCCTTCCACACTTGTTCAGGTACTGGTAAAGGTTGTAGAAATCCAGAGTAAGCTTCCAAGTTGGGCTTGTACCTTTGACAGATATCACACTCTCTGACAAACATTTTCACTGCCTTGGACATACCTTTCCAATAGAACAATGAAGAGAGTTTCTTAAGGCTAACCTGTATCCCTGAATGACCTCATACAGGTTCATTATGAAACACTTTGACTAACTGTAACCTTAATGTTTCATCATTACCAATGACCAGTTTGTCTTTTCTTCTTAACTCACCATTTTCCCAAGTAAACTTCTTATTTGGAACAGACCTATCTTCCAACTTTTGGATCAATAATTGGATATCCACATCTGTCACCTAACTGGCTTTAATCTTGTTCAAAAGTCCAGGCTCTATAGAAGACAAAATTGTAGAATGAAGTTCAGCACTTGTGGAAAGCCTGGAAAGTGCATCAGCTGCAACATTGTCTGCCCCCTTCTTGTAGGATATCTCATAGTCAAAGCCTAAGAGTTTAGGTAGCCATTTGGTCTGAAATGGAGTTGAGAGTCTTTGATCTAAAAAATACTTTAAGCTGAAGTGATCTGTCCTTATCTTAAAGTGCATATCCAAAAGGTACCCTCTCCACTTCTCTAAGGCCATAACCACTGCCATGAATTCCTTCTCATAAGTAAACAAAGATTGATGTTTAGGTGCCAAGGTTTTACTAAGGTAGGCTATAGGATGACCCCCTTGCTGAAGAACCGCACCCAAGCTAATCCCTGATGCATCTGTTTCTACCACAAATTCAGCTTCAAATTTAGGCAAAGCTAATACTGGTGTTTGGATCATTGCCTCTTTCAAATTTTCAAAAGCTATCTGAGCATCAGTAGACCAATGAAAAGCATTCTTTTTGAGCAAGTTTGACAATGGTTGACTAATAGTAGCAAAACCTTTAATGAACCTTCTGTAGTACCTTGTCAATCCCAAGAATCCCCTTAACTCCTTGATGTTTCTTGGAACTGGCGCCAATTTTTCATTGCCTCTATCTTAGAAGGATCAGTGGACACACCCTTAGCAGAGATAACATAACCCAGATATTCAACTTGATCCACAGCAAAGACACACTTACTCTTCTTTGCAAACAGGGAGTTGGTTCTCATTATTTGTAAAACTGTGGCCAAATAGATTAGATGAGTTTCCATAGATTCACTGTATACCAAAATGTCATCAAAGAAGACTAGTACAAAATGTCTTAAATGATCCTTGAAAACTGCATTCATCAATGACTGAAAGGTAGAGGGTGCATTGGTGAGTCCAAAGTGCCCCTCATGAGTCCTAAAACTGTTTTGTGCACATCTTCATCAGCCATCCTTATTTGGTGATACCTAGACCTTAAATCTAGTTTAGTAAACACTTTTGCACCATTCAACTCATCTATATGCTCCTCTATAACTAGAATTGGGAACTTATCTTTGATAGTATACTGATTAAGTGTTGGGAATTATACATTCCTGACTTAGTTTGTTAAAGTAAATTATTGGCTAAAAAGCGATGTTAAATTATTTTTTGTGTATCAAGGTTGTTACACGTTAATCCTTAGTTAGATATTTGTACCGCTATAATAGTTATACTGACAAGTACAAAATGTAAAGTACTATGCTCAGATAGTATAGTAACCGTTAGTAATAAAATCTATAGTACCGTTTAAGAGATATGCATGAAGATATTATAGAAAAAAGATATTCATTATCTTTTACGCGTTTTGTAAGCCAGGATAGGGTTTTTCCTGGTGTATAAAAGTGAACCCTCACGGCAAAGTTAGAGAGATCAATTCATTGTATCGCATAGTTTAGCAATCAATATAAAAGCTTAGTTATCAATATTCATTGTTCTTCTTTGCATTATAAGTTAGATTCCGCATAACTTATAGTGTTCTTAATCATTGTTTCTCCTGTAGTTTATGTGAATCTATTCATATTAGCTACAACCCGTGAACAAATAGATATCCTAAACTCAAAGGGATCCACAAGTGGTAACCCAGAGCCTGTAGAGAAAACTCTGAGTAAGAAGAAATGTGATCCAAAACTAGTTATAAACCCTCTGATCTTACAAAGCAAATCAATGCTGGATCAGAAGATGATAATCCACACACTACCACCACCACCATCAAACACACCACACAACCAGGGCAAAAAACACACAAAAAGTGAAAAACAGAAAAATCAACAGAAAATTTTTCAAACTCCTCACACTGTTTTCAACCAATTAGTTTAGTAAACACTTTTGCACCATTCAACTCATCTATATGCTCCTCTATAACTAGAATTGGGAACTTATCTTTGATAGTATACTGATTAAGTGTTGGGAATTATACATTCCTGACTTAGTACCGTTAGTTATATATTTGTACCGCTAGTAATAGTTAGTACTGACAGTACAAAATGTTAAGTACTGCTCAGATAGTTAGTACCGTTAGTATAAAATAGTTAGTACCGTTTAAGAGATATGCATGAGATATTATAGGAAAAGATATGCATTATCTTTTACGCGTTTTGTAAGCCAGGATTAGGGTTTTCCTTGGTGTATAAAAGGAACCCTCATGGCATAGTTAGAGATATCAGTTCATTGTCAATCTCATAGTTAGCAATCAATATAAAAGCTTAGTTATCAATATTCATTGTTCTTCTTTGCATTATAAGTTAGATTCCGCATAACTTATAGTGTTCTTAATCATTGTTTCTCCTGTAGTTTGTGTGAATCTATTCATATTAGCTACAACCCTTAACAAGGTAGTAAGATCTATATTCAAAGGGATCCACAAGTGGTATCAGAGCCTGTAGAGAAACTCTGAGTAAGAAGAACAAAAACCAGTTATAAACCTCTATCTTACAAAGCAATTCAATGGCTGGATCAGAAGATGATAATCCACCACCACCACCACCACCATCACAAACACCAACACAACAAACTCCTCACACTGTTTCAACCATCAAACTTCCTATTCTTAAGAAGGGAGAATATGACATATGGGCCATGAAAATGGAACATTATTTGGCCCATACAGACTATCCTATCTGGGAAGTTATTCAAAGAGGAAATGGTCCCGTGAGTGTCTCAACTGATACAAATGGTTTAATAAAGGTTCTGCCTCCCAAGACTGCAGAAGAAACTTTAGCCAGAGAAAGAGAAAGAAAAGCAAGGACTACCTTGCTTATGGCTTTACCAGAAGATCATCTTGCTAAATTTCATAAAATGACTGATGCTAAAGAGATGTGGGAAGCTATCAAATCTAGATTTGGTAGAAATGATAAATCAAAGAAGATGCAGAAGTATATTCTAAAGCAACCGTTTAAAGGCTTCTCTGTATCAAACTCAGAAGGGCTACATAAAGGCTATGACAGGTTTCAGAGTCTTCTGAGTCAACTAGAGATTCATGGTGCAGGCGTTTCCACTAAAGATGCAAATCAGAAGTTCCTTAGGTCTCTATCTTTCGCCTGGTCTCAGGTTTCCTTAATCATGAGGACCAAGCCAGGAGTGGATAGTCTCAATTTTGATGATCTGTATAATAATCTTAGAGTCTTTGAGTCTGATGTTAAAGGCTCTACTGCATCACCCTCTAACACGCAAAATGTGTCATTCGTTTCAGATAACACTAGCAGTACTAATGATGTTAGTACCGCTTATGGTGTTTCTAATTCTTCTGGTCATAACTCACAAAATGAACATACTTCATCATACTCCTTACTTGCAAATCAATCCAGTTGCCCACAATTGGATCATGAGGATCTGGAACAGCTTGATGAGTTTGATTTAGAAGAAATGGACTTGAAATGGCAGGTGGCCATGATTTCCATGAGAATGAAAAAGTTCTACAAAAAGACAGGTAGAAAGCTACAATTTGATGCCAAGGAACCGGTTGGGTTTGACAAAACCAAAGTCGAGTGCTATAGTTGTCACAAGACAGGGCATTTTGCTAGAGAATGCAGATCCAAGGGGAATCAAGATAGTAGGAGGAGAGATGCTTGGAACACTGGGAATAAGGAAAAAGACAATGGGAGAAGATCTGGTAAACAGGAGGACTCTAAAGCTTTGGTGACTCTTGATGGAGAAGGTGTTGATTGGACCAGTCACTCAGAAGATGAACAGGAGAACTATGCTTTCATGGCTTGCAACAGTTCAGGTTCAGACACAGAGGTAACTTCTTGTTCCAAAGAATGTAAAGAGTCTTATGTTAAACTTAAAAAATTGTATGATGAACAGAGGGAACAACTTGGAGATGCCAGTATAGAAATACAGGCATATACTCAAGCTTTAAAGAAAGTTGAAGCACAATTAGTTGCTCATCAACAAAGTCAACTTTGGTATGAGGAAAAGATAAGGTTTATGAAAATTGACTTAGATGATAAAACTGATGTCCTTACATACCATAAGAAACTATTGGCAGAAGCTGAAAAAGAAAAAGAAGATTTAAAAGCTAAAGTAGAAAAATGGCACAACTCTTCTAAAAATCTTAATATTTTGCTAAATAGTCAGATGAGTGCTAAGGATAAGGCTGGGCTTGGGTATGATAATTAAATGAATAAACGTGTTTTAAGTTATGAAAATGAAGTTTTCCAAAGTGTGTTAGTCAATAGGACAAGTGATATAGAAGATAGTCTTGTGAATGATAGATATGCAGAGGGGATGCATGCAGTTCCCCCTCCAATGACCTGGATCTACATTCCTTCTGGACCTGATAAAGAAATAGATGACTTACAATTTAATATGGTCCAAAACAATCTAAACCTAGTGAATCTAATGCTAGAAGCAGTGACTTTAATTCTTGTGAATCCAATTGTAGTGAAGAAACACATGAATCTATGCCTGAACCAGTTGTCAATGAACCCAAAGTAGTAAGTGAACCTAAAGTTTGGTCTGATGCTCCTATCATTGAGGAGTATGAATCAGATAGTGAAGATGAACATGTGTCTCTACCCACAAAAGAACAGGAAATACCTAGTTTTGCTTTTATTAATACTGATAAGCATGTAAAAACTCCTAGGCAAACTGTTATAGAACAAAACACATGTAGTCAGAGTCCTAAACCTGATAAAAAGGATTGTAGTGGTTTAATGTCTAAAAAACTGGGTTTGGGATTTGGGTATACCAAAAAGGCATGTTTTGTATGTGGAAGTTTTAGCCATCTTATTAGAGATTGTGATTTTCATGAGAAAAGGATGGCTAAACAAGCTGAATTAAACAATAGGATGAGTAAGGGGTCTAGTCAAAGGGAGATTAGGCCAGTATGGAACAATGTGCAAAGAATGAATCATCAAAACCAATTTGTTCCAAAAGCAGTACTAACTAGAACTGGAAAGATTCCAGTTAATACTGCTAGAACTAGCGGTACTAACACAGTTAATACTGCTAGGCATAATTTTAACAGTCAGGCAGTACCAATTAATGCTGCTAGGAAAGTTAATACTGTTAAGGGAAAAATGGAAACTGCTATTAAGTCCTTAGCAGGTTGTAATTGGAGACCCAAAATACATTACTGGAACCAAGTCTGCAAATATAATAGTGGATCAAGTCTTAGAAATTGTTTCACTTTCAAAGATCCACTAGGCAGACTCAAGCCCAAACAGGCTTGGGTCCCTAAGAGAATCTAATCTCTTTTATTTAATGTGCAGGATTATCCACAAAGAGCTTTACAGAACAAAGGGATTGTTGATAGTGGATGTTCCAGGCACATGACTGGAAACAAGGCCTACCTTGCTGAATATCAAGACTTTAATGGTGGCCCTGTTGCTTTTGGAGGAAGTAAAGGTTACATAACTGGTAAAGGTAAAATAAAAACAGGAAAGTTAGATTTTGAGGATGTGTGCTTTGTGAAAGAATTACAGCATTTCAATCTCTTTTCTGTGTCACAGATGTGTGACAAGAAGAACAAGGTTCTTTTCACTGACTCTGAATGTCTTGTTTTGTCTCCTGAATTTAAGTTACCTGATGAAAATCAAGTCTTACTTAGAATCCCCAGACAAAACAATATGTACAGTTTCAATCTAGAGAACATTGTTCCTTCTGGAGGTTTAGCCTGTTTAATTGCAAAGGCCACAATTGATGAATCTAACAAATGGCATAGGAGGTTGGGTCATGTTAACTTTAAAAACTTAAACAAACTTGTGAAGGGAAACCTTGTAAGAGGTTTACCTTCAAAGATTTTTCAAAATAACCACACTTGTGTTGCTTGTCAGAAAGGAAAGCAACACAAGGCCTCATGTAAGGCAAAATCAGTGAGATCTATTAGTCAGCCCTTACAGCTTCTGCATATGGATTTATTTGGACCTACATCTGTAAGGAGCTTAAACCATAATACTTATTGCCTAGTTATCACTAATGATTTTAGCAGGTTTAGTTGGGTGTTCTTCTTAAGAACTAAGGATGAAACTAGTGGAATCCTTAAGGACTTTATAAGACTAATTAAGAACCAATTAAATCAAAAAGTTAAATCTATTAGATGTGATAATGGAACAGAATTTAAGAACAGGGATTTTATTGAATTTTGTGGGTCAAGAGGGATCAAGAGGGAATATAGTAATGCCAGAACTCCATAACAAAATAGAGTTGCTAAAAGAAAGAACAGGATCCTTATTGAGGCTGCTAGAACAATGCTAACAGATTTATTTTTACCTAACACTTTTTAGGCTAAAGCAGTTAGTACTGCTTGTTATGTTCTTAATAGGGTATTAGTGACTAAGCCTCAAAATAAGACACCTTATGAACTTATAACTATTAAAATACCAATCATAAGCTATATAAGACCTTTTGGGTGCCATGTGACCATCTTGAATACCATTGACCACCTGGACAAGTTTGATGGGAAATCAGATGAAGGGTTTTTAGTAAGGTATTCTCTACAAAGTAAGGCTTTTAGGGTATACAATTTAGAAACTAAGAGAGTTGAAGAAAACTTGTACATAACCTTTTTAGAAACTAAACCAAATGTTGCAGGGAAAGGACCAACTTGGCTGTTTAATCTTGATTATTTAACTGATTCAATGAATTATCAACCTGTGAGATCAGATAATCAATCTAACAAACATGCAAGTCTAAAAGAAGCTAATCATAATGCAGGTACAGAGGATAATATTGATGCAGATAATTTTGAAATAGAACCGGAATCTGCTTAGGACTACTTTGTACTGCCAATATGGTCTTCTTATACTTCAACAGTCAAAAGCTCAAAAGTAAAGAATGCAGGTGAAGAACCTAACAAACATCCTGATTTAAAGACAGATGATAAGCCAGTAGATAAGGAGGATCAAGTCTTTTTAGATGAGCTTGAAAGACTTAAGAGACAAGAACAAGATGCTAATGATGCAGCTGAAGGTCTCAGGAAGGAGTTTGCCTAAGAAATTAAGGATTTGCTTCTTTAGGCAGGAGCTGCTATAGCTAACAGTACTAGCATAGTTAATACTGCTAGCACATCAGTTAGTACTGTCAATAATTATGGTGGACTGCCCTTCACTGATCTAACTAATACTGACTAAGATGATTCAGAAATACCTGCTCTTAAGGAAATTTATAATAATCTTACTGATGGTATTTTTACCAATGTATCTTATGATGATGAAGGTGTAGTGGCTGACTTTACAAATTTAGAAACTCTTTTGAATGTCAATCCTATTCCCACATCAAGGATTAACTCAATTCATCCTTCGACTCTAATTCTTGGAGATCCAAAATTAGCAGTTCAAACAAGGAGCAAAGTGACCAAAAGTACTGGATCTCATGCTTTTGTAAGTTATAGTCAAAAGCAAAGGAGAAATAATCAAAAGGACTTCCAGCATTGTTTTTTGAAGATGAAAGTTGGGTTGATGCTATGCAAGAAGAACTGCTGCAATTCAAGATTCAGAAGGTTTGGATTCTTGTAGATTTGTCTTATGGGAATAAGGCAATTGGAATGAAATAGGTTTACAGAAATAAGAATGATGAAAGAGGTATTGTGGTTAGAAATAAGGCAAGGTTGGTTTCTAAGGGACACAGGCAAGAGGAAGGGATAGATTATGATGAGGTTTTTGCTCTTGTGGCTAGAATTGAAGCCATTAGGATCTTTTTAGCCTTTGCTTTTTACATGGGATTCATAGTCTATCAGATGGATGTGAAAAGTGCCTTCTTGTATGGAAAAATTAATGAGGAGGTATATGTGTCTCAACCTCTAGGTTTTATAGATCCTATCTAACCTAAGAAGGTCTATAAAGTAATGAAAGCTCTCTATGGTTTACACCAAGCTCCCAGAGCCTGGTATGCTACTTTATCTACTTTTTTATTGAAGAATGGATACAGAAGAGGGGAACTATTGACAAAGACTCATATTATTAAGAAGGACAAAATTGATATCTGTTAGTCCAAGAAAAAATAGTTTTGGTTCTACAAAGAGATATTGGTGTGATGAATTTGAGGCATTAATGATGAGTAGATTTCAGTTTGAGTTTCTATGGGAGAGCTCACTTCTTCTTGGATTACATGTCAACAGAAAGTTGTTGGTATCTTTATAAGTCAGGATAAGTATGTTGCAAAAATCTTAAGAAATTTGATTTTGTCAGTGTAAAGGACTGCTAGTACACCAATTGAGACCCAGAAGCCTTTAGTCAAGGATGAGGAAGCTAGTGAAGTGGATGTACACCTTTATAGATCCATGATTGGATTCTTTAATGTAATTGACTGCTTTTTGGTCTGATATTATTTGTTTGCAGTCTGTGTTGTTATTAGGGGGGTTTTGTTTTACAGGTCACTCCAAAGACCTCACATCTAAATGTTGTAAAGAGAATCTTTAGGTATCTAATAGGAAACCCAAATGGGCCTTTGGTGATCCTTGAGTGTCGTCATTTGACTGGAAGCCTACTCAGATAGTGGACTATGTGAGCAAATCTTGACAGTAATCCACAACAGAGGTTGTCAATTTCTTGGCAGGAGACTTATTTCTTGGCAATGCAAAAAGCAGACAATTGTGGCTACTTCTACTACAGAGGCAGAATATGTTGCTGCTGCAAATTGCTGTGGGCAAGTTTTGTGGATTCAAAATCAAATGTTAGACTATGGGTTCAATTTCATGAACACAAAGATCTACATTGATAATGAAAGTACTATATGCATTGTAAAGAATCCAGTATTTCACTCCAAAACAAAGCATATTGCAATTAGGCACCACTTCATAAGGGATGCATATGAGAAGAAACGAGAGATCTAGAGTGATAGTATAAAATACACACTGATGACAATGTAGCTGATCTTCTAACCAAGGCATTTGATGTTAGCAGGTTTCAGTTCTTGGTTGTTACTATTGGGATGATCAATCCATAAGCTGCATTAGTTAAGGGGAGGCAAATGGTTGTGTTGTACAGTTTGTATGTTATGCACAAAGAAGGATTCTGGTAATGGTGATGATTTACATGGAGTTATTTGGGATATAAAGAATCATTACAGAGAGATATAGACGGTACTAAAGCACTCTTATTACCGAACTTGTTGAAGTCTTGTTTAACAAAAGTTAGTACCGACAGTGCAATTTTTGTACCGATGGGCAAAGTTAGTACCGCTACAGAGCCGTTGGAGAACATACCGCCAAGGGTCTAAAGTGTAACTTGTAACGGTTTCTCGATCTTAGTTTATGTAAACTTGTAAACCATCTAAATTGCAATCATTAATCTCTCTAATTCTCTCCTTCTTAAACCCAAAATCTCTCACTAACGACGATAACAAATTTCATACAAACCATGGATGTTCTTGAATCGTGCCCTAAACACAATATGAGCTTATCTAGAGAAGACTGATGGAAATGCAGAGTTTCATGAGATTATTGACTTTCTTACATGAAGCTCTATTCACTATGCTCGCACTGTAAGTCCTGTAATCTCTACTACGTTTGTTGAACAGTTTTGGACATCTGCTAAGTCCCAAACAAACAATAATGTTAGATATATTAATGCCAAAGTAGCTAGCAAGCATGTAACTATCTCTGAAGCATCCATATGAAGTGATCTTCGTTTTAATGATGTTGATGGGATAGATTCTCTGAATAATTAGGCCATATTTGATGCTATTAGTGCTCCTACAGTACCTACAAACCTGATGGGATGATTTGGACATGGACATTGAAGGAACAATGAATACACTTCTTGCC
The DNA here is from genome assembly GCA_026074375.1 of Tanacetum coccineum. Taxonomy (NCBI): domain Eukaryota; kingdom Viridiplantae; phylum Streptophyta; class Magnoliopsida; order Asterales; family Asteraceae; genus Tanacetum; species Tanacetum coccineum. Next base: position 42,017 of record BQNB010032589.1, on the reverse strand, counting down.
AAGATAAAGGAAAAGGACTGATAAAGTTGATGAAAAGGGAGAAAGTACCGCTCAGCAACAAAGTACTGATAGGCAAGATGAAGGTACTGACATGCCAAAAGTTAGTACCGCCAGAACAAAACTTAGTACCGACAAGTTTAAAGAAGGTACTGCTGAGCCAGAACCAAGAGAAAGTTACATTTCAGCGCTAAACAACTCAAAACCTTTACTCTAAAAACACTTTAGAGATGATGAAACAATTGCTCAAGTTCTTCTAAACATGAGTCAAGCTAAAGCAGTTTTAAAAGAAAAGGAAAAAGGAGTAGAAATTAGAAATGCTGAAAATGCTGAGAGACCAAGGACCACTTCAACAAGATCAGTATTAACATTGAAGCCTCTTCCCAAGATTGTTCAAATCGATAGAGCAAAAAGAGGATTGAAGAAGATGAGGAATCTGATACTGAATCTGAAGAAATTACTGAAGCTAAAAAGAAGTTTGATCAGATTGCTTATGATGAAGAGGTGGCTAGAAAAATACAAGAAGAATGGGAAGCTGAAGAAGAAAGAAAAAGGCTAGCTGAGTAGGAAGCAACTAAGACTGCACTCTCTAATGAATATGACTTTATTCAAGCAAGAATTGAAGCTGAAGACTTTAGCTCAAACGAGTAAAGAAGCAGGAGAGAACCAACTTTTACAGTGAAGAGAGAGCAAAATTTCTTCATGATACTATAGCTACTCAAAGAAGAATCCTTGCTCAACAAAGAACTGAAGCTATTAGAAACAACTTAACAAAGAATTCAGTTTAGGAATCAAATGATGACTTATTTGAAACATGTTGGAAACAAGAAGCATGCTGATTTGAAGACCAAAAGCTTTGATGAAATAAAGGCTTTGTATGAAAAAGTAACATATGATATTTATAGTTTTATACCTTGTTTTAATATATTACACGCAATAAATAAGTAATTACAATAACGTCTATTGTATCATCACTCCTCCTCCTAAACAACCTTACGAATAACCTCACCTTACCCAAAATCCCTCACACTAAGCTCTTTACCCCCACAGAGTAAAAATGCGTACAACACAATAAGAAATTTATTGCCAATTCACATACCCCCACCCTCTTTTTATATTTCTTCTACACCTCAAGCAAACACACCTGATTATTAATTTAAAATTAACCAATAAATCAAAAATGAAAGCAACACAATACTATCAAATTATTAAAACTTAAACATCACCATCTTTGTCTTACTTAGATTTTATCTGAGACCATGCAATAAAATTGCCATACCCAACTCTCAAACTGGAGTTACATCAATTTTATAAGACAAGCTCATGTTTCCTTATATGATTTGTTCAAGACGCATTCCTCGAATGCACCAATGCATTTATAGAGAATGGATTCCTATGGGACGACATGGAAGATTTGAAGGATCCTATAGAAGTAATGGAACAAGGTGATTTCTGAAATGTCAACAAAGATATGGCATAAATTCACTGGGAGACTGTATGAGCTTGCAGAGTTTACCATTTACTCGAGATTAAGGATGTGAAGTCATACACATGCTAGTTGAAGCAAAAAATCTTCTCCACGGAATTGCTGCAATGAATGTTATTTTTGGATTAGAAGTTACGTGCAAAGAAAGTACTGTGCATTTTGATATGATAAGGATATTACTCCACAGCTAAAGAAGCGTAAAGATGAAATGTAATTCAGAAGGGTTTGAGTATTGGCCTACCCCCCACAAATAACTGGATATCAGTTCACATGCTTAATAGCATAAGGAACTGGCTACTCCATAAGCAACTGGAAAATTGCTAAAGAATCTTAAATCCGTATCTGGTTGGCAATTCTACCAAAATTGTAGGAGTTCTCACTTACTTGCTTCTGGTTAAGAGTAGGTGTCCAGGATTAAAAAGTTCTTGTAAAGATACTTTCAAGTATGTGGATGGCTGATAGTTTGCTAAAAACTATATGGTTTATCAAGGCAATGTACGGTAATGAAGCATTGGCTAGTCCAAAAGCACAACGATGTTTGTAAAGAAAGTCAATTCCGTTGTTGGTTGAAGTTGTACCAAAAAAACTGTTGGTATCACAAATCACCATATTTTAAAATAAAGAGATGACTATCCCAGAGCAAACGGTACTGGTAAAGGAATATCAAAGCCGTTTAATGGCCTGGTAGTTTTCCAAAAAACTACAAAGCCAACTTTAGTAGGATTGTTGCTGCAAAGATGATGCTGTATTGTTGAAAGATATGTTGCAGAAGGATTGCAAAAGATGTCAAAGAAAAAACTTAAGATATTGATCAAGATTTGTCAGAGTGTTTGAATAATCTACATGAAGTTTAAGGAATCTTACACCGAAGAATACATGAAGTTAACAAGTTCAACATCATGTTTAGGGGAGGATTGTGGGAATTGTAATGTTATCCCTAAAGTTTAACATCAACAAGAGACATGATCTGGAGCGTAAGGGAGGTTGAAACAAATGTTTACCATATTATTTAGTGAGAGAAAGGGAAGATGTGTGTTTTATAGAGAGGAAGGAAAAACATCACCTCTTTATTACAAGTGAATTGAACCTCACCCTCAATGGAAGTATGTTGGGGATTTATACTAGTCTTGGACACTCTAACTATCTTAACTAGACATTTTAGGTCCCTGTGAGTCTTACCTATTTATACTAATGTAATTCTATATTAGCCGACATATTTTAAGGCTAACAGTTAAATTCCTGACTTATACCGTTTAGTTATATACTTTGTTTACCGCTAGTAATAGTTAGTACTGACAATACAAAATGTTAAGTACTACTCAGATAGTTAGTACCGTTAGTATAAAATAGTTAGTACTTTTAAGAGATATGCATGAGATATTATAGGAAAAGATATGCATTATCTTTTACGCGTTTTGTAAGCCAAGATTAGGGTTTTCCTTGGTGTATAAAAGGAACCCTTACGGTATAGTTAGAGATATCAGTTCATTGTCAAATCTCAAAGTAGCAATTCAATATCAAAAACTTAGTATTAATATTCATTGTTCTTCTTTACATTCATTAGTTAGATCGCATAACATATAGTGTTCTTTATCATTGTTTCTCTTGGAGTTTGTGTGTATACTATTCTTATTAGTACAACTTAACAAAGGTAGTAGATTCTTATTAAAGGGATCCACATATGCCTATTACAACTGCTAAAGAAAAGGCTCAGAGAAGATTAGAGGTGAAAGCTAGAAGCACTTTAAGGATGGGCATTCCCAATGAACATCAGTTAAAGTTTAACTCTATAAAGGATGCTAAGAAGTTGCTAGAAGCGGTGAAAGAGATTTGGTGGAATTATAGGCTATAATAAGACTTAAGGGGAATCTCTTTAAAGCGGCGCAATATGAATCACTTCACTGCTCAAGCTTAAAGATGCTTGATCCAACTTTTTATAGGCTTTAAAAGCTTGTGAGTCAGTTAGAGCTTTTGGGTGAAAAGATTTCACAAGAAGATGTTAATCAAAAGTTATTAAGAAGTTTGTCACCTGAGTGGAACACACATGCTGTTGTGTGGAGGAATAAAGTGGATTTGGATACAATGAGCATGGATGATCTCTACAACAATCCTAGTGTATGGAACCAGAAGTTTAAAGGATGGTCTAAGCCTCAAGTTCAAGTACACAGAACATGGCTTTTGTGTCCTCTTTAAATAACAACACTAGCAACACTAATGAAGCAGTTAATACTGCTCATGGAGTTTCTATTGCTAGCACTCAAGTTAATGCTGCTAATTACAAATATTGATAACTTGAGTGATGCTGTTATTTATGCATTCTTTGCTAGTCAACCAAATAGTCCTCAACTTATACATGAGGACTTACAGTAAATCCATCCAGATGATATGGAAGAGATGGATTTGAGATGGCAAATAGCCATGTTGACTATGAGGGCAAGAAGGTTTTTGAAGAATACAAGAAGGAAGCTTACTGTTAATGACAATGAGACTATTGGTTTTGATAAGTCTAAAGTGGAGTGCTACAACTGCCACAAGAGGGGACATTTTGCTAGGGAGTGCAGAGCTCCAAGAAATCAAGACAACAAGAACAAGGAAAGCTCAAGAAGGAGTGTGCTGTGGAAAAACATCTACTTCTACCGCTTTTGTGTCATGTTGTGTCTGGTGGATTATGACTAGAGTTGATCAGGGCAAAAGGAAGGGCTATTTATGCCTCATGGCTATCTTATCGACTCAGAGGTATCCAATGATTTATTTCTTTCAAATCTTGTTTGGAAAAACTGTAGAACTTCTTTAATTCAACAATGATAACTATTAAAAGATTAAAAGAAATCTGAGATAATAGTTACTAGTTTATAAAGAAGGTTTAAGTATGTGGGAAGAAATTTTTAAGTTTATAAACGCGAATGTAGTCTATTAATTTACAAGATATTATGGGCTTAAATTTTTGAAATTCTACATAGGAGAAATAACTATTAGAGAGCTTAGGAAGCAGCTTGAAACCAGTTGCAAAAAGTAAAAGATGGCATTCAATTTATTGTCAGGATAATAATTTGAACATGATCTTAAAAGTTTAAACAAGCCTGTGCATGAGAGTGTCAGTTGAGTTGACAATTGCAAGAAAGGTTTAGGCTATGAAAACTTTATAATGCAGTTTCCACCTCCCTACACAGGAAAAAATTTCATGCCTCCAAACTTGACTTGTCCTTTTACTGTTTAGATGAGTTTGTACTGAAGCCTGTAGTTGAGAACAGTAAAGCTATGTCTAGTGAAGAGATACCATAAGTAGTTAGGAAAATTGATAATGCCCAATTATTGAAGAATGGGTGGTCAGATGAATGAGGAAGAGGATGTGTCTTAGCCTATATTGAAAGAAAATAGTTAGCCTAGTATTGTTAAGAAAGTGTTTGTCAATCTAAACAACATGAAAAAACTGTAGAGAAAATGTTAAACAAGTTGAGAAACATAGGCAAAACACTACAGTCCAAGAGGCAATCAAATAAATTGGAACAATATGCTGTCTCAAAGACTAGGAAGCAATTTTGAGATGTTTAATAAGGCTTGTTATGTGTGTGGAAGCTTTGATCATTTGCAGGTTGATTGCAATTACCATCAAAAACAGTTTCAAAATCAAAGGATGGTAAAATCTGTTTGGAACAATGCTCAAAGGGTGAATCATCAAAACTTTGCTAAAAAGACTCACCCCTGTGCTAAAAAGAACATGGTTCCAAGAGCAGTACTAATGAAGTCTGGTTTAGTATCAATTAATATTGCTAGACAAAATATTTGAAAACAGCAGTATCAGTTAATACTACTAGACAAGTTAATACTGCTCACTCAAAAACAACAGTGAATGCTGCTAGACCAATGTCATATCTTTCTAAAACAGCACATTCAACTATTAAGAGGCCCATTCATAAGAATACATCATTTAAAAACAGTAATATTAATCAAAGGGTTAATACTGTTAGTGGTAAAAAAATTAATATTGCTAGGCCAAAAGCAGTAGTTAATGCTGTTAAGGGAAATAATCTTAATGTTGTTAAGGCCTCAGCTTGTTGGGTTTGGAAACCAAAGCATAAAGTTTTATACCATGTTTCTAAACACAACAGTGCATCAACCACCCTAAAAAGGTTTGATTATTTTGATGCACAAGGCAGATCCAAGTCAGTGATGGCTTGGGTCCCCAAAAGAAACTGATTTTCCTATCTAATGTGCAGGGTGATCCACAAATGGATTTACAGGATCAAGGAGTGATTGATAGTGGATGCTCAAGGCACATGACAGGGAACATGTCCTATCTTACAAAGTATGAAGAGATAGATGGAGGATATGTTGCTTTTGGAGGGAACCTCAAAGGAGGGAAATCACAGAAAAAGGTACCATTAAAACTGGTAATCTAGATTTTGAAAATATGTATTTTATAAGAGAGTTAAAGTTTAATCTCTTAAGTGTCTCACAAATGTGTGATATAAAGAATAGTGTTCTTTTTAATGACACTAAATGTATTGTTTTATCTCTAAACTTTAAGTAATTGATGAAAGTCAAGGTTTACTTAGAGTTCCTAGAAAGAACAATATGTATATTGTTGATTTAAAGAACATAGTTCCTAAAGGAGGTTTAACTTGCCTTTTTGCAAAAGCCACATCTGATGAATCTAAACTTTGGCATAGAAGGCTAGGTCACTTAAATTTTAAAACCATGAATAAATTGGTTAAGGGAAATCTTGTAAGAGGTTTACCTTCCAAACTTTTTGAAAATGATCAAACCTGTGTTGCTTGTCAAAAGGGAAAGCAGCACAGAGCCTCTTGTAAGTCCAAAACAGAGAACTCAATCAGTCTTCCTTTACATTTGTTGCATATGGACTTGTTTGGTCCAACATTTGTAAAAAGCCTTATGAAGAAAATGTATTGCCTAGTTGTCACAGATGATTATAGTAGGTTTACATGGGTTTTCTTTCTAGCTACTAAGGATGAGACTAGTGGCATTCTTAATTCCTTTATAACTGGGATAGAAAATCTAGTAGATCACAAGGTTAAGGTGATTAGATGTGATAATGGAACTGAATTCAAAAATAGAAAAATGAATCAGTTTTGTAAAATGAAGGGTATTTTGAGACAATTTAGTGTAGCTAGAACTCCTCAACAAAATGGAGTTGCTGAGAGGAGAAATAGGACACTAATTGAGGCTGCTAGGACTATGCTAGCTGATTCTAAGTTGCCAACTACTTTTTGGGCAGAAGCAGTTAATACTGCTTGCTATGTGCAAAATAGAGTGTTAGTAGTTAAGCCTCATAACATGACCCCATATGAACTTTTTCATGGTAGAACACCAATTTTAAGTTTTATGAGACCATTTAGGTGTCATGTCACCATTCTCAATACCATAGATCATTTAGGCAAATTTGATGGTAAGGCTGATGAAGGTTTCTTTGTTGGATACTTTTTGAATAGTAAAGTCTTTAGAGTATTCAATAGTAGAACAAGGATAGTGGAAGAAAACTTGCATATTAGGTTTAGTAAGAGTACACCTAATGTTGTAGGTAGTGGACCAGATTGGCTATTTGATATTGATGCACTAACAAGAACAATGAATTATGAGCCAATTGTTACAGGTACACAGTCTAATGGTTTTGCAGGTACAAAAGCAAGTGATAATGCAGGTCAAGCTAGAAAGGAGACAGAACCTGTCAAAAATTACATTTTGCTACCATTATGGACTACTAATCCACCATATTCCCAAGATCCAAAGAGTTCTCATAATGATGGATCCAAACCTTCAAGTGATGATGGAAAGAAGGTTGATAAAGATCCAAGAAAAGATAGTGAATGTAATGATCAAGAGAAGGAAGATAATGTTAATAGCACTAACAATGTTAATGTTGCTGGCACAAATGAGGTTAATGCTATTGGTGGAAAAACAAGCATTGAACTTCCGTTTGATCTAAATATGCCTACTTTGGGAGATTATAGCATATTTGACTCCTCAAGAGATGATGAAGATGATGGTGCAGAGGCTGACATGAACAATTTGGATACAACAATACAATCCAATTCATCCTATTTCCAAACTAACAAGAATCATAAAGATCTCCCTGTTGATCAAGTGATTGGAGATTTGCAATCAGCTACATAAACAAGAAGTATGTCAAAGAATTTGAAGGAACATGGGTTTGTTAGTACTATTCAATAAAGAACAAACGATAAAGACATTCAAAACTGTTTGTTTGCTTGCTTTTTATCACAAGAAGAACCCAAAAAGGTAATTCATGCATTAAAGGATTCAAGCTAGATAGAAGGCAAGTAGGAAATCTTATATAATTCAAGCTACAAGAAGTTTGGACTTTGGTGGATTTACCAAATGGAAAAAGAGCCATAGGCACTAAATGGGTCTTCAGGAATAAAAAGGATGATAGAGGAATTGTGATAAGAAATAAAGCAAGATTGGTTACTCAAGGGTACACACAAGAAGAAAGGATTGACTATGATGAAGTCTTTTCCCCTGTTGCAAGAATTGAAGCAATTAGGCTATTTTTAGCTTATGCTTCATTTAAAGATTTTGTAGTGTATCAAATGGATGTGAAAAGTGCTTTTCTTTATGGGAAGATTGAAGAAGAGGTGTATATATGTCAACCACTAAGATTTGAAGATCCAAACTTTCCTGATAGAGTGTACAAGGTTGAAAAAGCATTGTATGGACTACATCAAGCTCCTAGAGCTTGGTATGAAACCTTGTCAATATCTGTTAGACAATAGGTTTCAAAGAGGGAAAATTGACAAGACCTTATTCATCAAAAGGTACAAAGGTGATATTTTGCTGGTCCAAGTGTATGTGGGTGATAATCATCTTTGTTCAACAAAGAATAGAGCTATGCAATGCATTTGATGAAGTTGAAGCATGAGAAATTTCAAGATGAGTTCTATAGAGAACTTACATTCTTTTGGATTACAAGTGCAAGCAGAAGAATGAATGGCATATTGTATTAGTCAATATAAAATAAGTGGTGAAATTCTAAAGAAATTATTCGAAGTCAAACTGCAAGCACACCAATGAAACACAAAAGCCTCTGCATAAAGATAAAGATGGTGAAGAAGTGGAGTTTCAATATGTATAGGTTAATGATTGGTATCTTGATGATCTTAACATCTATCAAGACCAGACATCATGTTTTGCAGTAGTGCCTGTGCTTGATATCCAAAGTCAATCCAAAGGTTTACACATCTTTATGCTAAAAAAAGGATTATTAGATACCTAAAAGGTCAACCAAAATTAGCCTTTAGTAACCAAAAGATTATCCTTTTGTATTGGTAGCATCACACTGATAGTGATTATGCTATAAAAACTTACTTGGATAGTGAAGTCTACAACAGGAGGTTGTCAATTTCTAGAAGTAGATTAATATCATGGCAGAGCAAAAATAGACAGTGTTTGCAAGAATCTATAACAGAAGTTGAGTATGTCGGCTGCTTCAAGATGCTATAACAAGGTGCTTTGGACTCAGAATCAACAACTTGAATTATAGGTACAATTTTATATGCATAAACGCCAAGATCTTAATTGACAAGTAAACAGTATCTATTTGCATAATTCAAAATCCTATTTTTTATTCAAAAACAAAGCATATAGAGATTAGACATCATTTTATTAGGGATTCAATGAAAAGAAATTGATTTAAATGGTCAAAATCTATACTGCCAAGAATGTTAAAGATATACTTACAAAACGCTTTTGATGTAAGTAGTTCAATATTTGATTGCTATTATATTAATTTAATAGATAATATTAAAAATATATATTTAATATTAATATATTTTATTTATATATAAAAAATGTATATTATAAAATATTAAAAAAATTAAAAGAATTTAATTAAAAAATATTACAATTAATTTAATTATTTTAATTATATAATTTTAATTATAAAATATAAAAAAATTATCATATAGTATATTAAATCATATAATTATTTTTTTAATAAAATAAACAAGTATATAAATTATTTTTATAATTTATTTTATTTAAATTTTGGTAAAATATATAATTTTTTAACATTTTTAATTATTTTTATTTAAATTTTTATTAATTGATTTTATTATTTAATGTATTAATTTATTTATTTATTAAAAATATTGTTTTATAAATTAATTTATTATTATTATAAATTAAATTTTATTTATATTAATTTTTTATATTTTATAAGTATTTTTATTTTTGTAAATATTTATAAATTTTTTAATATGTAAAATATTTAATTTTTTTATTTATAATTAATTAAGAAATAGTTTTTATTAATATTATATTTATGTTGAAAGTTTATAATTAGTAATTAATTAAATTAAACATTATAATTTAACAGTTACATAATATATATTTAAAAATTATAAATATTTTTATCCAACCAAAATGGTGACAAAAAAAAGGAGGAGAGAACCCGGGGGGGCCTCCCGGAGGGGGGAGGGGGGTCGAAGGGGGAGGCCCCGCTGCGGGGGGAGGGGAGGTGGAAGGTGTAGCGATGCGAGGGCGGAGTCTGGGAGGCGAAGTCGGGTGAGGGAGGGGTCTACGATTGTTACTGATATTTGGAGGAAGTACGTGTGGTAGTGAGCTGGTGGATTTGATCATTTGTTTGTAGTTAACTAATAGTGTCTTCGGTCTGGATTCGACAAGAACTTAACACTTACTTAATTCATACAAATCTCTAAAATTAACATAAAGAATTGAATAAAATATTTCAAACCACAAACGTAGAAACAGTATTTACATAAGTGACTCCTAATGTAGTTTTGTATGTGATTTGGTGTGTTGAAAGGTGTATAGGGTGTGTATGTGGAGTTAGATTAATGCAAAATCATTAAAAATCAAATATCTCAAATAGATTTTGTAGAGTTATGTATGAAATTATTACGTTGTAATAAGTCGATTAAAAGTATACTGCTGTTAAGATAGCATTAGTGCTGCAAAAAATACTTAATAATGATGACTTCTACATTTATTATAACTTCATACGTTAGTAAATATAATACTATAATTTTTGTGAAACTTTACTAATGGATTGTTTTCACTTGGTTTTGGACTAAACATTTGCAGAAAAAAGCAAAGAAAGTGTTAGATAAATGATGTAAAAGCTGGTTATTAGAGAAAATAGACAGAGAGTTATTGGTAGATAAAAAAAATAGAGAGAATATGTGAGAAAAAAAACAGAAAGAGAAGCTTGAGGAATAAAAATAGACAGAGAATGATAGGTGATAAAAGATTAGAGAGATAGTGGTGAGTTAAAAATCCAAAAGATAGTGAAAATATTAAAAATCAGACAAAGGTAATTGGAATGAATTTGGAGTTAATGCTGTGACATCCAGTTAATGTTGTTACATAAACTTAATACTGCTGGTAAAAGTTAATGCTGCTAGGTATAAACTTACTACTGCTGTTGAAAGTTAATGCTACTAGGCATAAACTTACTACTGCTGTTTAAAGTTAATGCTGCCAGGCATAAACTTACTACTTGTTGATCCCAATGAACAGATCTTAAACTCCTTAGCTTGATGTAAGGTTTAGTATCCTTGGATAAATCCAAAGGTACTAAGACTGAAACTTTGAGTATATGAAATTAAACTATCGCGGAACTAGTTTATATCACTAAAAAATATAAGAAAAAGTATGTTAGAAAAGACAAACAAAATACAATCAAAACAATAAGCTTCAATATATTAATACGAACACTCTTTGATAGTGTTAGGGTTTACAACCTTGAAGCTATGACAATGACTCGTTTTTGGTACATTGAATTCTATACCCTAGGACCTCCTTTTATACACCAAGGAGTCCTACAAGGCTTACAATACTTTCCTAAGTTATCATGATCTTTTAAACAAATAACTTATACATATCTTTTACAAAAATAACTCAATACTTATCTTTGTAAGTATTCTTGTTCTCTAATCCTTTCTCTTGTCTTTATCCATCTGACAGTAGAAACTTTTCCAAGCAGTTGTAATCTTTTAGCAGTTTAAACCAGCAGCATTAACTTTTGAACTAGCAGCACTAACTGAGCACAAGCAGTAGTAAGTACTTAGAATATTTTCTTCATTCTTCATCAGTAGTACTAAGTTACACTAGCAGTACTAACTTTATGCTAGCAGTTGTAACTTTACTCTAGCAGTACTGACATATACTAACGGTACTTGTAACACCCTCAAATCTGAGTATGCAGCGGAATGTTGAATATCCGAGGGCGTTACATTATTGGGTCAATAGCACAAGATCAGAGAACGACTACTAAATGTGGTCGTTTGAAAAGATACTTTGGATTAACAACATACCATGTTTTGTTACATAGCTCATGCTTTCATATGGATCAACAAAATAGATAAAGATCCCGGTTTATAACAATATGATCCCAAAAGTGTAATAAGACCCCGAAATCTTAAGTGATGACTCTTCATTATTGACACCCAAGTGTAAATCGCACCTTGTGCCTTATTGACCTTGAAAAACATGCTTAAACTCTGTCAAACATAAAGTTGGTGAATTCATAGGTTTATGTTTAAATCAGTGTAGAACGCAAGATTTTAAAGTGTACATATCAGCAACAAATGCAAACATCATAAAAGTAATTACTTTATCCGTAACTCATACACCGAAGCTCGGACATGTATAGATGCAAAATATAAATTTACCAACAAGTGTCCGTAAAGATGTGCTAACCCCGCAACATCCCAGATTCGACATGTATGCGTTCATTCCAATGATAGTCTAGGTCACCCGAATGGGGATTATGTCAACCCTAATAATCTATCCATAACATTCACGCCTACACAATGTAATCCCAATCACATCAATATGCAATTACAGTTCATGATCATGGACCATAATGGGTTATGGTAACTTAGGCAAACACGAAATCATAGTATAAAGGTACCACTTGCGTCCAGTTGTTAAACAAAGCATTTATCACCACCAAGGAAGTAAATCATTTAAATCACATTGTAAAGCATGGGGCTATGAACACATTGCCGGTAGTTCTCGAATGATAACAAATATCCAAGTAAGCAGTGGATCACACCGTTAAGTACCTAAGTAAGTACGGTCAAGTCTTAGTTTACACATTTAAACTAACGACTCATTGTATAAACTAAATTCCATTTTAAGTTTATATATATACCGTTATCACTTGTGTAGTGATGCACAAGATCATTGTTTTTATAATATCGATGGTTCTCGATAATCGTGAAATCATTATTGATAAATATACCTATTTATTAACGTGTTATTAAAGCCGTCGATGTCCGAATATCTTAATGTTTGACCGACTCGTTAAGTGTTTTATTCATTTCACTTTTCTCACAAACGTACCCGAAGGTTTTTAGTCGTTACCTTTTAGTCCCTAGGTTTATAAGTGATGACATTTACACTTCAACTTTCTAGTTACAAGAATGACATAACTAGTCCTTCAACCTTCGGAATTTTACAACTTAGGTCCTTATGGTTTTAAATTAGTCTCTAATGTTTCAGGATGTACAGGAATGGTCCCTGGAGTTATTGCCAATTCGGAAATGACAATTCAAATCCCTTAGGTTTCGAAAATTACATTTTTAGTCCTTTGACTTGCGAAAATTCCATTTTAGCTCTAAATCAAGTTCAACAAGTGTTATTTTTCCATGTTAAGCTTAATTAAGTTCATAAAAAGTTGTTTCGGCTTAAAATAAGCTTATCGAGCTTATTTTTGGCTTAACGGGCCTTATTGGGCCCGTTAAGGTCCGTTTAGCTTTTTAGAGGCCCGTTATAGTTTTAATAAGTCTAAATGTTCATAATAAGTTCACGAGAGTCTGTTAAGCCTAAAATAAGCTCGGTGAGCTTATTGAAGCTTATTTCGAGCTTATTGGGCCCGTAAGCCCAATAGCTTGGCCCGATGAACCTTTTAATGTTTCTAAGCTTTCACTAGACCATATTCAACTTGTATTAAGCCCAATTAAACTGTTTATATTTCGGCTTATTTAAAAAAAGCTAATAAGCTAATAGTGTTTTCATTTGGGCTGGTCTTGGGCCTGTTAAGGCTCGTTATGGGTCTCGAGGAACTTCGTTGGGTCCATTAGGGTCCGCTAAGCTCATTTAGGTCTAATAAGCACTTTGGAGGTCGGTTTGCTTATTTAGCTTATTCGATAAGCTAATAAGCTCACCGTTGGGCCTATTGGGCCCGATAGTAATTCGATTGGGTTCTAGGGGTTAGGGCTTGGCCCATTGACATTATTTGAGTCCATTAAGTCCTTTTTAACTTGTATAAGCTGCGTAAATGTTACCAATAAGCTGTTAAAGCTTATTGTGAGCTTATGGCGCTTGTTGGGCTCGCAAATGGGCTAGTAAGCCCTTTAAAGGTTCGGTTGGGTTTCTAAATGAGACGGGAACCCTATGTGAAGCAAAATGAGTATTCCCAATTATGATTAAGCCCAAGTGGCTTATTAAAACCGCGCTTATTAATAAGCACTCGTTGGGCCTGTGTTGGGCTTGATAGAGGCCCTGTTAGGGTTCGTTAGTTCTAAGAGAAAATACGAGTGTTCATACTAGGCCCTTAAGTCACAACAAGCTCATTAGTGTTTAAGCTACGATGAATAAGCGTCCAAGCCTATATTCGTGGCTTATGGGCCTTGTGAGCTCACAAAGATGGGTCGCGTAGCCCACTAAGGGTCTGAATGGTTTATTAGTGAGTTATGGTTCCGTTTAATCATCTAGCACCAAAGCGAATGTGTTTAACATTTTCTAAGCGCGATCCCTAGCATGCAACCATTTAATAATGTTGTATACATGTTCCCACACCATCTCATCGTGTTTACCACAGTAGTTTACGTGAAGTTATATGTGTATGGCATCTCATCAAGGTTGGCAATGTGACAAGGAAGTGTGCGTAGACCATGCAAGGAGGTCGAACCATGCATGTTTCACGTAACCTTGAGTTTTAAACTCGAAATATAAGCAAAACTAGAATTCAATAAATGATGTATGAATATGAAAGACAACGTAGAGGACATAGAATGACTTACTATAGTCCTAGTGTCTTATTTGTGAATTGCGAAGCAAACCTGAATCGTTTGCACCTTAAACGCGTGTAGTCCCAAGCTCCAAGACTCGTACACTTCTCTTAACACCTTTATATGCGATCTTACACGTACCTTGTGTCCTTAGAAGGGAGACGTGGGGGTGTGTGTGTTTGGTAATGTGAGGACCGTATGCAAGAGGGTATAAACGGGTATGGCCTTTTCTTGGGAGAGTTTAAGGGTCTTGGAAATGTATCAAGTGAGCTTATGAGTGTGTATTTATAGACAATAAATTGGTTACTTACTTCTTAGTCCTATAAGAACTAAACCGTGCCCTCCTAAGTGTGGTTTTGAGGATTTCTAGTTGATCACACATGGTTTTGAGTTAAACCACATTAGTACATGTTTTAATTGCCTAGGTGATGTACAAGATTGAGTTTGATTAGGCAAATCTCAAAGATTTGTGTACATATGTGCATGTGTCACAGTTAACCACCCAAAGGAGCCAAGCAAGTCATTAACCAAGGTGTAATAGCCCTTTAGGAGACCATTAGTACTCATATTTAATGGAACAAGGATGTACATGTACTTAAAGATCAAGAATAGGGATTTGCTAGTTAATAAATCCACATGGGATGATTTGTTGTGAGTTTTCTTGCCCAATTTCGAGAACCAAGAGATATTAATGCAAGACATTAGTAAATTTTTATGTCTAGGTGTTTAATACGGGTATTGGTTTGAGTCTAGGTAGTCTAGGTATTTCCGGGGTGCGTCCAAATGTATTTTATCGCGAAACGTAACCCCTTTACGTGACCAATAAAAATAAAATACTCAAAGTACAATAATTATTCTCAAAATAATTATTCCTTACTTGGTTGATGTAAACCTTAATTTATTTGGTGACCGTTTACATTCATTGATTATTTCTAGTCTACGCGGTTTAGCTCAAAAGTAAACATTTAAAAGTAAACGCGTATCGGACTAAAATAAATAGTGATCATTAGTATAGTAGTACAATGACACGAAAATGAGAAATGTTATAGTCTCCACCCGTTAAAAGAGCTTTGTCCTCAAAGCTTAAGACCTTGTGGTAGATGACGAAGCCCGGTTTGTGAAGAGTTGTGGTATTTTTGTTGAAACGAATCTTCACGTTCCCAGGTGAACCTCAGAGGACCGCCGCCTAGAGTTCCAGCGAACCTTAACCATTTGTAACCGGCTCCGCTCAATCGTTTGATTTCCCGTTCCATGATTTCAACGGGCTCTTCCACAAACTGGAGCTTATCGTCAACATGAATTCCTTCTAACGGCATGACTAATGGTTCGTCGGCGTAACATTTCTTCAGATTTGATACATGGAAAGTGTGGTGAACTCTGCTCAACTCTTGAGGAAGTTCCAGCCTGTAGGCAACCTTTCCAACTTTTGCTAACACTTTGAAAGGTCCGACGTATCTCGGGTTCAGCTTGCCCCGCTTACCGAACCGTTTTAAAACAACGACTCCTTTCCAAGGTGAGACCTTGAGCATAACTCTGTCTCCAACTTCGAATTCCATCGGCTTTCGCTTCCGATCAGCGTAACTCTTTTGTCGATCCTGTGCCGCTTGCATCCTTTGCTTGATCAGGACGATCTTTTCCGTTGTTTCCTGGATTAATTCTGGACCAGTCAGTTGGGCTTCCCCAACCTCGGCCCAGCACACTGGTGATCGACATTTTCGACCATACAACGCCTCATAAGGGGCGGCCTTTATGCTAGCGTGATAACTGTTGTTGTAAGAGAACTCGGCCAATGGCAAATGCTTAACCCAGCCTTTGCCAAAATCAATCACGCAAGCACGTAGCATGTCCTCGAGAGTTTGAATGGTCCTCTCGCTCTGACCGTCAGTTTCTGGATGATACGCAGTGCTCATGCTAATATCCGTACCCAAAGCTTTTTGAAATGATCTCCAAAAATTTGAAGTGAATCTCCCATCACGATCGCAGATAATCGAGGCAGGTATCCCGTGTCTTGCCACTATCCTGTTCAAGTACAACCTCGCCAATTTATCCAACGGATCATTCTCCCGTATGGGTAGAAAGTGAGCAGATTTTGTAAGTCGATCCACAATCACCCAGATGGTGTCGAAACCTTGTGACGACCTAGGAAGTTTGGTGATAAAATCCATTGTTATATTATCCCACTTCCACTCGGGTATTTCTGGTTGTACTAGCAATCCTGATGGCCTTTGATGTTCGGCCTTGACCCTTGCACATGTCAGGCATTTGCTAACATACGTGGCGATGTCAGCCTTCATGTTTGGCCACCAAAATAACTTCTTCACCATCTGGTACTCTTATCGAACCAGGATGGATAGAAAATATTTCGACTTGTAGATTTCCGTGCATAATCACGGATCTTAAGTCTCCATAGCAAGGTATCCAAATCGTGAGTGGTGTAGTTCTTCTCGTGAACTTTTAACTGTCGAGAAGCATAGGCAATCACCTTCTCTCTCTGCATTAACACCGCACCTAAGCCTTTGTGTGACGCATCACAGTATACCACAAAGTCTTCGCTCCCTTCAGGTAAAGCCAGAATTGGGGCACTGCACAACTTCTGCTTTATCAACTGGAAGGCGTTCTCTTCCTTTTCTCCCCAATCGAACTTGATTCCCTTCTGAGTAAGATTTCGTCATGACTTAGCAATCTTCTGAAAATCCTTTCAATGAACCTTCGATAGTAACCGGGCAAGACCTAGAAAGTTGCGGATCTCCGTTGGGGGTCCTGGGAGATGTGCTCAAGTCCATGATAACTCTAACTTGGCGTCCAATTATGCCTCTACTATCAATGACATGTCCTAGAAATTGTACCTTCGGGATCCAAAATTCACATTTTGAAACTTGCGTACAACTACTCCTTCTTGAGCAATTCAAAATTGCTTTAAGTGTTCTATCATGCTCCCTTTCGTCCTTTGAATAATAAGTATAGTCATCGATTAAGACAATAAACGAACTTATCCAATTAGGTTTGCATACTCGGTCATGAGGTCCAATGGAATACTGCAGGTGCGTTGTCAGTCCAAATGGCATAACCTGGAGCTCGTAATGGCCAAACCGATTTCGAAATGCCGGTCTTCGGGACGTCTTTGTTCTCGTCACTCTAAGCTGTTGATATCCGGATCTCAACGATCTTCGAATAAATTACTGGATCCTTAAGTTGATCAAACAATCGTCGATCCTCAGGAGTGGATAATGATTCTTTACTGTCAGTTTGATTAACTCACGAGTAGTCGATGCACATCCTGAATGAACCGTCCTTCTTTTTGACAAATAAAACCGGGGCTCCCCAAGGTGAGGAACTAGGCCTTATGAAACCTTTGTCAGAAAGCTCTTGTAATTGTTCTGCTAATTCCTTCATTTCGGATAGGGCCAATCGATATGGTGCTCGAGCTACGGGAGCGGCTCCTGGAATTAAGTCAATTTGAAATTCCACCGGTCAAGCCGGAGGAAGACCGGACAAGTCCTCGGGAAACACTTCTAGAAAATCCCGGACGATTGGTACGTCCTCTATCTGTTTCCTTTCCGACTTGTCCTCCTCTTTCTTGGCGTATATCTGGCTAACAAGACCTGGCATCCCTTGGCCAATACTCTTGAGCTTTTGAATATGAATAACGGCAACCGGGATGTCTCCTCCCGTTGCTACTTTCGTTTCCGCGAAAAGTTAAAGTTTCATTCCCGTAGGGAACTTGAACGAGTTTCTCATCGCATACGATCACAGCGTGATATCTTCTTAACCAGTCCATACCGATAATTACCTCGAAACTACCCAATTCTACTGGCATTAGATCTATGTTGAACGGATGGTCCACTAAGAGAAATACAAGGGCAACCTCGTATAATTGTTGTCATAACTTGACTAATTTTCCACAGCTAACTCGACATCATATCACTTTTCTTATGAAGTTGGGACGATTGTTTTATCAGGAACTAAATGCAAGTGGATATAAATACTTCTATCGGTACCAGTGTCGAATAAGATAAGCATGTGTTATTTAAGATGAACTACCCGTGCCAACATTCGCATCAGTTTCCCTTTGCAATCTCCCCTCTTATTCTGCATCCAACAGCATAAACCTCAACCCTTGTGCATTCCCATTTCCTCCATTTTTATTCTTCAGTTTTGGACAATCTCTTTTGAAGTGTCCTGGTGCTCCACACTCAAAACAACCATTCCCTTTGGGGGTTGCCCCATTGCCCTTCTGAGTGTTAGCAACATTTGTGTTACCAGTATTCCTGCAATCGCGGGCAAAGTGCCCTATCTTGTTGCACTTGTGGCACCTCTGGGTGCACGGGCCATTGTGGTGGAGATGGCACTTGTTGCACTTGGGCAAAGATCCCCCATACGGCTTCCTTTCGCCTGTCCCCATATTGTAGACCTTGGCGACATTTTGCCTTTTGAAGGGTTGCTGTTGGTGATTATGGTTGTTTCTGGATGAATCATCAGCCCTCCTTTTGTTGTCAGATTGGCTTTCCGCGTAGGTGAGGAGTTTCTGATCCATCAAGTCATTGGCCAACTCAATAGTCTCATCTAATGTCTTGGGTTTGGCAGCTTTGACGTTCCCATAAATGTTGTCAGGAAGTCCACTGAGGTACTTGTCAACCTTCTCGGTTTCATTGGCAACAACTTGGGTACATATCAGGTTGAGTTAACTCTTGGAAACGTTCAGTGTATGCTGGAATGTTCGTTTCCCTTGACTTTTAAGTTCCACAGCTCGAATTCTATCTCATGATTCACCCTGGGGACCAATACCTTGTCCGTCATCTTTCTACTTGAATACTTCCCAATTCATGGCATATGCCTCTGGACCTAAGGATTCATATCTGACATTTCACCAAGTCAAGTGCGCACCTAACAGAGTGCGAGGTGGCAACCTTAACTTATTCTCAATCAATGGCACAACCACTGATATTGAAAACTGACTCCATCTTTTCAATCCATCGAGTTAAACCGACCACGCCTTCAGCCCCTTTGAAGTTCAAAGGTTGGCACTTCATGAAATCAGCGTAAAAACAAGGACGCGCAGTTTGCACGTTCCTTCGGTTATCCCCGTGCGAACTGTGGCTTCCATCTCCATTGGTGGAGTTTCGCAAGAGAGCTTGGTCGATCATTGCTTGGACGGATTCGGGGGTCATGTTGTTTGGGTTGGTGTCATTGACATGGGTATTTGGTCCTCCTCTGGTTGTAGGTGCCATGATTTGTCTAGATCACAAAAGACAAAACATGAGGTTATATGACAGAATATAATAATATATAGATGAGATAATCCACACAAGAGAAGTATATAGTACAAGGTAACACATCCATTTCATTCATAACTTTGAAAATTTTACATGAAATAGTCGTCTGAATACACATAATACAATACAAAAGATCTAAGGCTATGCTAGCGGGGAAAACCCCTAATACTTAACATGCCTGTACAATGACCTAGCAAGATACAATAACATAGATCACTAAATGTGACTGTCGGCGTCCCCAGAAGCCTCCTGGTGATCTGGAATCCTAGCCTCTGGTCCTGGCTGTCTAGCTCTCCTATGCGGCTCTCGCAGTGCCGACAACTCAGTCTGCATGTCGCTCATCTCTCGCCTCATGTCCCTGATGACTCAGAGAGCCTCTACCATCTAGTCTTGGCGCCTATGATCAGTCTCTCGAAGTGCTGCTAACTTAGCATGCTGCATCTGAAAGCGAGTCTCGTGTACCTGGTGTTGTGTCTGAATGAGAGTACTCTGCAGTTGTAGCTGTGTCTGGTGTGCCTATAGATAGGTCTCATGTGCATACACATGATCACGATGGGTCTGGAGCTCCTGATGAGTCGCCTGACTAAATCCTATCGAATGAGCCCAAGCCTCGCGGGAAGCATAGGCCTCCTCCTCCACCATCCAATCCGGTCTCCTGGAGAGTCATCCTATCCCCCATAAGTAAATCGACCCGCTGCGAGTCCATATCGACTCGCTGCTGTGATAGCGAGACCTACCATCCTGATAAAATTATTAAAACATACCATAGTAGGGCATACAAGTCCTGTGTATCCTCTCATTGGAGTCTCAGCAGCTCAACTACCCTAGTATGACCTCTCCCACGTCAAAGGTGCTATCTCGGCACGGCCCTGCCGATCTACCCAAGTATCCCTAATCCTTGCCCAACAACGTCTAATCCCCTTCGCCTTTCCCTCACATCTACACGTGCCTAACAAACCCATAATCTATCCTTGACCTCTTGTAGGTCAGCAGTAAACTCCTCCGATCTCATATCTGACATATAGTGACAATGCAACCTCATGCGGGAGGCCTTCCTTAATTAGGAATATCATCCCTACGTTCCAACAGGTGATGGTATGATAGAGATAGGTGGTAGTGGGGTGGTATGGATTGGTGGTAATGCGTCCAGTAACTGCATCAATGGAGAGCCTGGGATGGATGCTATCACTGAGGGTCTGATTGTGGTTAGCACGTCCAGATAAGTGGTAAAGGGTGTGAAGTGTGCAGGTAGACATTGCACCAAGTAAGGCGGCTTCGCCCTCAAGGGTGGTGAAAGTGAGATAGTGAATGATAGGTGAACGAGTAGTCATGGCCAAGTAGTCCTCAACCAATGCCCTCTGGTGGGAAAGGTATTGAAGGTCTGGGGGTCGGACGGTAATATCCTAGCCCTATTAGTAATTTGTGAGGGTATGTAATAAGCAGACTCTGTTCCTGCAGTGGAAAACAGCTCATCACAGATATGACTGTTAGAGTCAGCCGCGGGAGCTAAGTGCTCCCTCCTCCTCCTCGTACCTCCGCATCCTCCTACATGCTCATGCCTCATCCTGGCGTCATCCCCAATGAATCGCGTTATCATCATCTCCATCATCCCCCGTCCATAAGATAGAGTTTAACCGCTACATCCTCTGGCTCATCAATCCTCGTACTCCTCCGGATCCTCCTCAGATCTCGACATCAGTAACATATCCGTGACCTCAGTAGTAGGAATCAATAGGTGGTAAGGGCTGTTGCTCACCGGAAACTCCTAGTCATAATCGCTCCAAGGTATGTACTCGGGTATAATAGGGCTCCGGTACGTAGTCAGGATCATGCGCCAGATAATGAACATAGGCTCACGCTCACCTCGCCTGAGGACCTGATAGTAGTCTGTAATTTTCTGGACCTAGTAACGATAATCTTGGGACGGTGGGGCTACTGGCTGTACGGAGACCGACGTATCCCTAGTACAATCTACCTGTGGAATGTTCCCTCCGATATCTCTCATAACCGGCTCCCCAGATAAGCTCTGTCGGCTCAGAGTCGGTGTAGACGGAAGTTAGTACTCTTACGTCGCAAAAGACATAAGTACTCAAAAATAAAAATAACTTAAATAATATCTCTTATAATAAAATTTCGATATGTTCTTCTGTATCTTTTAATTAATATAGCCCTTGATAGTAATATACTAATTATTATTTATCTCACTGTATATAAATCGTAAGCACTTATACCCTACTAATGCTTAAGGCATGCATGTCATGATAAACATAAATGCGCTAAATACAACATGTAATTGCATGTATTCCCTACAATCCATTTGTGAAAACATTTTTGAAAAACGTTTATAGTCTAGACAAAAACTTTTAACCTGTTCTCTATACCCTTGCTCTGACCCAATCGGTAACACCCTCAAATCGTGTATGCAGCGAATGTTGAATATCCCAAGGCTTACATATTTGGGTCAATAGACAAGATCGAAACGACTACTAAACGGTCTCGTTTGAAAAGATACATTGAATTAAACAAAATACTTGTTTGTTACATAAGCTCATGGCTTCAAATTATTCAATAATATAAATAAAGATTCCGGTTTATAACAATTGTCCCCAAATGTAATAAGATCCCAAATCTTAAATGTTGACTCTTCAATTAGACTCCTAATGTATCATTGCACCTCGTGCCTTATTGTCGAACCCGATTAATGCTTTCACTTCATAACAACAACACATTCATGAAAACAAGGAGAGAGATGAAAATTAGAAGAGAGAGAAGAGAAGAGTTGGAGAGAGAATAAGAAATTTTAATATGAAATTAACAAAAACTAGATATATTTCTAAAAGAAAATATCTATATATATGATAGATATTTAGAAAATAGTCTAATATTATTTATACCACCTACACATTAACGTGACCGCGGATATTAACTAGGACCCGGGCTCGGGTTTTGTTTTGGGATTAAACCCAAACCTATAACAATATTAGATGTAGTCTATGCGAGCGCCCGGATCCCGATATTATCCTGATACAACATTAACTACTAAAAGACCGAAGCTCCATCTAGAGTTGATCCGAGCTTCCTGTTCGAACTCAATAAATTGAGGCTAACAATCTTCCCCCGAAGTGAGTCTTGAACACAAGAACAGCTTCCTTTATATGTGACTCAATAAAATTGAGGCTAACAATCTCCCCCGCATGAGTTCATGATAACACTCCTTCATGAGATCAGTGGAGATTTGCTTTTGTCTGTTTAGCTCGAGTTTCTTGTCTTTGTCTTCGTTATTTGTTGTAAACGGATCCTTCACATGCTTTCGATCTTGACTTTGAGCTTTGTCATTGTCTTTATCGTCTATACATCTGCGATCTGTGTCTTGACCAACATGCACATACTATTTGCATTATCTTGGAAAGCTTCAATCAGAGTTGTCGGAAGTCTTGACTTTAAATCATGAGCATTCTAAATAGTATGTCGTCGTAGATAAGCATTTGAATGATTGTGTTGCCGTCACCACGTTTGACCATGCAGGTTTACGTTATGATAAACAGAAAAATTGATTTGAAATCAAACGACTGTCATTCGTTAAAGAGTTTTTGTAAACACATCGAGAGGTGTCATGTTTTTTTATCAAAATTCAATCAACCGTCAATTCATTTACTGACCAAATCGATATCCAGGCTGTCACAATTTGATTCATATAGTAATCATCAGTCCACCTACCTCAGTATGTTTGGATGAAGACACAGAAGGATTTTTCCATTCGTCATTGTGATACTAAAGAGTATCAACTCGAATGTCTGGCAAATATCACAATGATATTGCGTAGACTCTTGAGGAAACAGCTGTTGAACCATGATGATGTTCAAGCAAGTGTTTGAAATAAATGTGTCTAACACGAATATTGATATGATCTCTTGGCTCTAACTCTATAGTGCATTTTGGTTTAGTACTCGAAAGGCTGAGCATATTGCCACCTATTCAATATCAACAATCTCGGAGTGAATGTCAAATAGTAGACTTGATGTATCTCCAATGACAAATGAACAATTTCTTTAAAAACTCGAATGGCTGGGAAGGGTTGTGCATTGCATCACTTGGTCCATGATGTCGTTTTCAATTCAGCAATCAACCTTGGTGATTCCTGAACAGCATATATCGACCGTTCCTGCCTAAGTTGTGGAGCGTTCTGTGTTACAACACCCTTTTTCCATACATTTCGTTTTAATCTTCAACTCTCCCAGCTCCCCCCCCCCCCTTCAATGCTAACCAACGTCATAACTAACACCTTGGTTTGATTGTTCAGTGTTAAACCTCAATCTAGTTCGGCAATATTCCCATTTACATTCCGCATCGCCAATCTAACCGAAGGACTGCTATTTCTAACTTTGGATTATCCTTGGTAGTATCCTCCGTTTCGTTGATCTAGGATTGATTCCTAACCTAACCACCTTATACTTTTAAATCGTCGTAAATTAAGATGTTTTGGGTAGAAGATCGAACCATATAAACCTTTTCTTTCTGTACAGCACAGTGATCATTTAGATCAATATTTAAAATACATTTTCTCCCCCTTATTTTAAATAATTAAAACACATTCTTTTTGAAAGACTTGTGATTAAATTATGTCTTGAAAATTCTTTGGGAGAAAATACGGTCAGCATGATGGTTTGGAACATTTTTGGATAATGTTTTGAATACTAAGAATTGTCAAGTTGTATGATGTATCCAAGAAACATTAAAACTTGTTTTTCGGAAAAACTCCCCCTCAATAATAGACCAAATTGAAAATTTTGCTTTTTGAAAACACTGTGAGGGTTGGAGTGTTAAAATTAACAACAATTTGACAAAGATTATGATTTCATCGAGAAAATCTAAAAAAACGTGTTCAACTTTTTTAGAAAACCATATGTAAGACTTCTCTTCTAACGGTAGTTAAGTCGCACTGAAACGCACACTTTCCTTTTCTTGAGCTAAAGATAATTGCATGCCCATGAAAGAAACACCCAAGACCGATGAGAACGTTAATTTCTCCGTTAGAGGATAAGATTAGTAAACCTCCTTTATTTAGATTCCGGTTATTAACCTAGACATGTGCACATAACCCATTTAGTAAAATTAAGAGTAATGACTTGTTTTTGAAAGAGTTTGGCAACTCTCAGCTCGAAACTTCATGTTACACACACGTGTCAATTTTTAATCTACATTTTCTAAGCACGTAACTGTATCGATTCCAAAGAGACATGTCAGAAGACTCGTTTTTGAATTTTTTTTTTTCTGAATTAAGTATATATTAACCTGAGTCCTCAGCATTGATATATGATGTGAATAGTAATTCTCAACTCTTGTCTTGATGTAGGCTGTCTTGACTCTATAGAACAACGTTTGGAACCAGCTTTGAACTTAAATTCATTGCTGTGGTCTTGAATTCTGAGTTCCCTAACTAATGATCAAATCACATTGCCATGAAGACAGAGGCTTGATCGTGCCTGCGAATCTAAACCTTTTGAACATTGAGGAACGGCTGAAGTTTATTTTCGAAGCATACAACATCTGACATTGACGACCCGAGGCTTGAACAAAGCTTTTGATTCAAACGTCAAATTGACATTGATGACCGAGGCTTGAACTGCTTTTTGTTCAAGACGTCTTTGAACATTGAAGGAACGGGGCTAAGTTTATTTTCAGCAGACACCACTGACATTTGACGACCGAGCTTAACGCTTTTTTCAACAACGTCATTTGACATTGAGACCGAGGCTTGAACTTCTTTGTTCAAACTCTTTTTTGAACATTGATTACGGGTCCTGAAATGTTTTTTTCAGCATACACCATTTACATGAACGACCGCACTTGAACTGCTGTGTTCAAACACGTCATTAGTGTGATCAATCCAATCAAAAATTCCTTGAACCCTGTTTTCTGAGATTATCTTTCGGCTTTCTTCTTACAGCCAAGCTCTAGTCCTTCCTCGATAGGATTGACCGATTTCCTGTACTTAAGAATTAACCTGCACCTGACATTAAGAGCTTGTTATGCTTTCACATGGTTAGTGAATAACTGCAATTGAACCATTTGGGGTTCAACTTTCAGAACCTTTGTTGTGCAGAGCAAGGGTCTTTCCTTTGGAACCCATCTAAACAAACATCCTTGAGAATTCTACCCGTTGGTTTGCAACCTAAGACAAGATCTAACTTGTTGTTCTCAGCACAGTGAAGTCTTGTGCTTTGAAAACCTATGTCCCTTGTTGGGATCTGTCTTTTTGGTTTCATTTCAACGCATTATTTGCTCTACGTTCGTTTCTGTTTGTTGTCTTATGAATGAACCTAGTCACGCGAGTATTCTTTAGAATTTTTATTACACAAGCGTCATGATGGCATTACAAACACATTCTGACATGTCAGAGACAACAAATGTTTTTTGAGTCAAAAAATTTCTAAGATCCTAGAGTTTCATTGTCTTTTCTTAGCTCCTCTAGTAGTGATTAAGAACAATGTCGTTGTGCTATACCAGATGACTTGTTGCAATCACGTGATGAGGTGTTTGCAGGGGCAAGATATCTCTTCCTTAGGCAAATTTGATGTGTATGACGGTTTTGACAAGGCGTTATTTCACATCACTTGGGAGCAAACCTGTTTGAAATTCCTAGTCTTTTCAGACTTAAACGCAGTCGTTTGTCTAACAACGATTGGTTTTGAGTGTTCCAACCGGTTTTTCCCAAGAATGATGCGTTGCAAACTTATATTCACACTATTCCTGTTAGTGTTCTTAACTCATTTTTTAATGCGGCAATTGCAAACCCCTTTTTCTGAATCAAAGCTAGTACACACATTTGTCATTAGAACTATTTGTTTTCAGTTTGTTCCTTTAAAGAGTCATTCTGGTTTGACTGAACTTGTTCCTTGTGATAAAATCAAACAGACTTTGTAAGTCTGTGTCAAGTGCTTACATTTTCTTTAGTAAACTGCTCATTCTCTCGATAAATTTTGCCACCACTATGTTCCAATTCGATTGTTTATTGGTTCAATTACATCGATGGTCATTTTTTAACCTTGGCTTCAATTACTTATTCTTCTTTCTAAAATTGACTATGTTGCCCTGATTTTAAAACATTGTTTATCCATTGATAATTGTATTCAAGAATTGATACAAATGGTTTCGAGTTTTCCAAATATTTGAAACTTGGCCTAAACGACTTTTTGAGACAAACATATTCAGACTCGAGTGATTGATCTGAGAGTTCAAATTGTCCTGTCATCATTAATTTAGCAGGCAAAGGACGTATGTCATGAACATTGTTCAGCATCTTGGTCTCACTCTATCCGTTCATAATGAATACAGGGTTGCACATATGCTGTTGTCCTGTAGAAACAGATAATTATTTTAGCTATTCGTCTTGTACCTCAGTCCATTGGGCTCTCATTATATATGTCTGATATCTGCATCATCGAACTTGCATCATTCCTGAATCTGCGCTTGTATATCCTGCGCTTTTATTCTGAGTCCTATTGCTATTCAATGAATCTGAACTATCATCCAAGCATTACTCGTTGAACATTCTTTCCTCTGTTGTCTGATTTGTCTTTCAATCACCCTGCTCTTCATACGCCATTTTATGTTGTGCTCTTTCAACCAATCGACATCTTAACAGATTTCCATGTGTATTGATTAGTGTGTCAACGGAATTCTGGAAATATTCGAGTCGAGTTAGTGTAGGAATTTGTTGCGTATCATGTCAACAGTATTCAACATCCAAATAAAACCGTGACTTGATGAACATCTAAACTGTGTCTCGATACTTGTAAAGCACATGATCCAATGTCTTGGAAATTCTTCGTTGTCAATTGTCTTTTGTAGTTGATCCATTACATGAACATGGTCCCGTGAAAGTCTCTAATCTGACCAAAGTGTTTTGCAATGCCGTTTGAATCCCTCCTCATCGTAACTTCCTTTAAGCTTGTTGAAAGACGACTTTGAGGTGTGAATGATGTCGTTGAAAAGAATACCATGCAAACTTTTTTTTTTGATTTGTCTTGATGAGTTGGGCATTTGTTATTTTCGAATCAGAACACAGGATAAGGTAATCTTTCTTCCCAGTTTATCGTGAGTTAAGTGAAATTGCTGATCTTAAGTGAGATTTGTTGATGGAAGAGTTGTGGTTGTAAAGCAAATTCACGTTCCCCAATGGAATTAACACATCTAAGATAAAACACATAAAAGAATTACGGATGTACAAAATCAATAGAAACCGTGCATGATTACTTTCGTATATCATGGCCAATGATTTTAATAGTCTAAAAACATATAATTTCTGGCTTAGGTTAAGTTGTTTGTTTAAATAGGCCTCACCAAACCGAAAACCTTAGAATACAGATGGCCGTGATCTAGAACAAAAACATTCTAACACACAAATTCAAAAACTGAAAAATGTCAAATAAATCAGATAAACAGCGTTTTTTGGTGCCTGTAAGAAATCCTTAACCAGCTAAAAGTGTTACACAAAGCGTGAGCCTCCCTCGTTTTTGTTTGCTTCATTGAGAGGTCACGGGCCGGAAAACGGATTACGGATCAAAAGTTATGGCCTTTTTACTGAAACCCTTTTCGTCACACAAGTTTTCAAAAAAAAATTCGTTCGGTCCAAAAAAATTTCTCGTTCGATCCCACTCGTTCGATTCCGCTCGTTCGAACCCGCTCGTTCGATCGCCCGTATCAATCCGCTTGTTCGAATCGCGTCGTTCGACGCGTCGTTTTCCGACTCGCATCGTTTTATCGAGTCACGCCTCGTTCATCCATATAGTCGTTTCGATCCGCTCGTATCGAAACCTCGCGAAATCGGTCGATTCCGCTCGTCGATCGCTCGTATCGATCCGCTCGAATCGATCGCTCAGTCTCGATCCGCTCGTGTCGATCGCAAGTTCGGTTCCCTCATCGATCCGCTAGTTCGTTCCGCTCATATGTCGACGCTCCAGTTTCGAAATCGCTCGTTCGATCGCTTGTATTCAGAGTCCGCTCTTTCGAATCGTCAGTTTTTTTGCTCGTTCATTCCAAACGTTTCCACTCATTCGAAAATCGTACTATTTTTCGCATCAGTTCGATCACAAAAGTGGTTTTATTTTTTTTGTTTTTTTCGTTCGCACTCGCTTGTTCGGTCCGCTCGTTCGATCGCTGCGATTTGTCACTCGTTCGATCCAAAACATTCCTCACTTCGATCCAAAGCGTCTTTTACCACGTTCGATGGATGTTTTTCGCTCGTTCGATCGTTTTTCACGAAAATTATCCGCTTCTTCTTTTTTTTCTCACTCGTATCGATGGCAACGTTTTGCAAACACCCAAAATGACCACGAAATAAAAATGTTACGAGTGCCACAACTAAACCAACAAACGCCGATCCGAATAAGCATATCAAACAAAAATAATCCCGAACTCCACCGAGGAGCGATTGATACCAATTTGTAGGAACCTGCGATCAATGCTTCACTTCATATCACTACCACTTTACAGAAAAGAGAAGGAGAGAGATGAAAATAAGAGAAGCGAATGACAGAGAAGTGATTAGAGAATAAGAAATTTATTATAAGAAATTAAAAGAAAAAAACTTGAAATACTAGATATTTACTAAAAGAAAATACTTATATATTTGTAGATATTTAGAAAATAGCTAAATATATATATACCACTACACAATTAATGTGACGCGCGTGATATTTAACAGGACCTCGACTCGGGATTTTTTTTAGGATTAAACCCAAAACATATACAATATTAGATTATCTATCGAGCCCGATTCCCGATATTATCCTATTACAACATTAACTATTTAAAGACCGAAGCTCCATCGTAGAGTGACCGAGCTTCCTTGTTCGACTCAATAAATTAAGGCTAACAATCTCCCCCGAAGTGAGTCTTGGACCACAGGACGAGGCTTCCTTTATTGACTCAATATAACATTGAGGCTAACACTTATTACCTGAAAACATGCTTAAAACGTCAACATAAAGTTGGTGAATTCATAGGTTTATGTAAATCAATTGTAGGACCGCAAGAATTTCTAAGTGCATGATTAAGCATTCAAATGCAAACATCATATAAATAATTACGTTTCCCTACGCTCATGACACCGAAGCTTAGACATGTATAATGCAAATAAAATATTGCAACAAGTGGTCACGTGAATGAAGTGCTAACACTGAACATCACAATTCGACATGTATGCGTTCGTCCCCATTGATAGCTAGACACCCGAAACGGGGATGTCAATCCCTAATCGATTCTATCCATAACATTCGCCTCGCCCACACAAAGCGTAATTCCAATCACATCTATTTCAATTAAACAGTTCATAATCATGGACCATAATGGGTTATGGTAACTTAGGCGAAAACACGTAATCATGTATAAAAAGTACACTTGCGTCCAGTTTGTAAAACAAATCATGTTATACGACCCCAAGGATGTAAATCATTAAATAATATGATATAGCAGTGGGGGCTTATGAACTCACGTATAGCCGGTAGTATCTCTAATGATAACAAATATCGCAAGTAAGCATGGATCACAACCGTAAGTACCTAAGTAAGTACGTCAAGTCTTATTTTACACATTTAAACAATCGACGTCATTGTGTAAACTAAATCCCTATTTTAATTTATATATACCGTGATCACTTGTGTAGTGGTGATACAAACTATTGAATTATAATCCCGATGGTTCTCGCTAACTAATAATTGTTTCCCATCCGCTAAATAAATATAATCATATTTATTACTTCTCGATAATAATATTTAATCATTACTTGAAACATAGACGTATATATATATATTAGTATGTGTATATTCCGTTTGTACTCACTTAAGTTTATAAATCAAGACCTTCGTTTTATCAAAGGAAGTCATAAGTTCTTAATTTACGATTCAGTCCTTCTCTGATATTTTTATTTATTTACAAGGAACCTCCAAATTTTAATATTTTATTAAAACTATCATGTTTTTTTTCAACATTTCACACACTCTAAGTCCCTATTTCCTAGTTTTGGATTGACGATAATGGTCCAACCTGATGTTTATTTTTTTTCGAAAAAGTGACGGTTCTAACCTTCTAACTTTTTCGATAATTACAATATCGGTCCTATCAAGCGTTACAACACGTATTTAGGTCCTTATAACTTACACTTAAATCCTTAAGTTTCCGAATATTACAAGAGTAGTCCCTGGAGTTATTGAAATACAAGAAGTGACAATTTGAACCCTTAGGTTTCGGAAATTACGTTTTTAGTCCCCCGACTTTGTAAAAATCGCATTTTCAACCCAAATAAAAACCGTACATAGGAGGCATTTCCTTAATTTAGTTCAAGTGCCAACGCAAGCATTTTGGAATATAAATAAGCTATTCGTGCTTATTATTGACTTAACGGGCCTATTGGCCCGTGTAAGGTCGTTTAACTTATCAATGGTCATATGATTTAAATAGTACCAAATACCCTTAAATAAAGCTCCATACGGGCTGTTAAGCTTACAATAAGCACGAGACTTATTGAAGCTTATTTTCGGACTATTGGGCTTAAGGGCCCAAACTTAACCCCCTAAATAGAACCATTGTGGGTTCCATAAGTATTTAGCTTATTTTCTAACCTATTTAAGACCCATCACTTCTGTTTTTATTTTCTAGCGTTAAATATACAAATAAGCTAATAAGCTATCTGATTGCTGGTTTGGGCTGTTAGCCCGATAAGGTTCAAAGATTCCGTTGTCCATTGAGTCCTTAAGTACCTTTAGATCCATTAGGCTTATTTAGCCCTCAGAAATCACCAATAACACTCAGCTTATTTAGACTTATTTGCATATTTAGGCCCGTTAATGCTAGAAGGAGGCCCGTACAGGGATTCCTTTTGGTTTCAAAGAAATACAAAGGGTTCTATATAGTTCTTATGTCTATATTTGACTATTAAAGCGGGTAAGCATAAGAATAAGCTGTCTAGGCTTATTATGGTCTACGTCCATGGGGTCTCGCGTAGGGCTTTTTTTTCCGCGTTGGAGCCGTTGAACCCGATAGGGTTCAAGTGGTTCGACTCACAACTCCTTGAAGTCCACTAACTCCCTATAGGCTCAATAAATATTTTAGAATACTCTTAAACTCGTAACTAAGCCGTTAGCTTATTGTGCTTTTGGCTTGTGGGCTCACAGAAGGTGGTTGCAAGTCCTATGAGGCCCGCATGGGTTTTATGTACGTGCTATATGTGACTCTCGAATTGCTAGCACCAAACAAGAGGTGCCTATCAATTCCTCGTCTGACCCCGACATCCAAACGTTCTTTAACTCGACTACATTTCCACACCCTCATAGCGTGAATATTACAACCATAGTTTTTAACGTATAGGTTCCACTTTTTTTTTGAAAAAATTTGCGAAAGAGAGCTTATTATACCCATGTCGGCCATTTTTATATAATTATGGTTATTGTTCGCTTAGCTTTTAACGTTTGCTAACATCGTGCAAGTTATTAACGAATACAATGTGCTCATAAACAGTTCATTTTATATTTATCATAGTTGCTTTCCCGTTAGATGTCTTATGCACATACACATGACCTCTAAGCTATTTACGATACAATCAAACACGTAAAATACGGAAGTGAATGAGTTGAGAGCAACTTATCAAAGGTCCTATAGCTCGCGAGGGTAAAGGACGTGGAACGTGTAAAATGCTAAACCCTAAGCGCATGCGCCCTCGTGGATGATTGTCGTTCGAGACCCGAACGACAAAGAAGAATGAAATGTTTCAAGTGTTGTAAGTGAAGAAAGGTTTTAAGGTATGTGTAGAGCATATTTTATACAATTGCGTCTAGTTAACTTTTCCTATCCACACTCTAACCTGAATCGCCTAAGGTGCGTTTTTTTTTTGTCGTGATTTTTTTGAGGTTTTAGTTAATCACACAGGGTTTTTTAAGCGAAACCACATAAGTACATGTTTAATTAACCTAGAGAGGGTCACAAGATTGTGTTAGCTTAGTAACTTATGGGTTTGTAGACTTGTTCTTGGTTAACCGCAGACATCAATAGAGAGAAAGAGAGCAAAGTTTAAATAACCAATGTGTCAAAGAACATTAAGAACCATTAGGACACAAATTAATTTCCTAGCATATGTACATGTACCTTTTAGGATCATTAGGGAGATTTTGCTAGCTAATGTATCACCAAGGACGATTTTTATGTAAGTTTTCTTGCCCAATTTTGGGAACCAAGAGATATTAATGCAAGACATTAGTAAATTTTTATGTCTAGGTGTTTAATACGGGTATTGGTTTGAGTCTAGGTTATCTAGGATTTCCGTGTCAAATGTATTTTATCAGCGAAACGTAACCCCATTACGTGACCAATAAAAATAAAATACACAAATACAGTAATTATTCTTAAAATAATATACCTTACATGGTTAAGTAAACCTTAATTTATATTGTGACCGTTACATCATTGATTATTCTAGTCTACACGGCGGTTTAGGCTACAAAAGTAAACATTTAAAAGTAAACGCGTATCGGACTAAAATAAATAGTGATCATTAATATAGTCGCACAATGACACGAAAATGAGAAATGTTACAGAAGCTTTTGCTTAGAAATTTATCTCAGGAGCTTGGTATGTATACCATCGATAAAATGAAACCTTAGCATATTAATAGCGACAATTCATGCTGCAGTCATTATGCTAATAACCGGAGTTCAGAAGCTCCAGAACACAATCAAAGACGATATCATTATGTCGCGAGTGTGTAGAAACTGGGCGAAATAAAGATACTAAAGTTCACAAAAGAAAATTCAGATAACTATATCGTAGCTGATCCTTTTACAAAGGCTTTATCAAATAAGATACTCACTCAACAGGCAGGGCATGGGGCTTCGTCCTGCTAGTACTTTCAAGTATATCTGTTTAGTATTGGATAGAAGGATGTTAAAACAATTTTAGTTTATATAAAGATAAAAACGTTGTTATTTGTTTATTTATATTATAAATTGAGTCTTATATTTGCATGTTTAAATCCATGAATAATAAATGTATTAATCTAAATTAATTCGTTATCGATTAACGATAGGAATAATGTAAACTAATACAAGTCTGAAGTGAATAGGGAATATTGGGGAGATATTAATGATAGTCCACCAACTCACATGATATTCATAAATAAATTGGATTTCCCCGTCACAAGATATCACTTTAAGAGATCACGTCATAACGTAATCTTGTACTGATTTTAGTTACTAAATCCTTAGACTTGAATGCATAGGTTAGCAATATGGTGGAGTAATTCTTCTTGTATAATTAAGTTTGTCCTGAATAAGGTAACTAATAAGGGCTTTGTCAGAATGGTTTATCACATGGACCTAGCCACTTGTAGTCCAATAAGAATTTGTTCTTCAAAATATTTGAAGAAGATCCACTGGTCCCCTGCGAGTAAATAACAGATTGTGTATGGCCGTAAACCGGTGAAAACACAATAAGATATGTCTCATTGATTTTCAGTAATCTTGATTACTCGTATATAGGAAACAGAAATCGTTAAATATGGAATACATTGACATCCATTTCCAATTAACACGTAATCAAACAAAGGGATTGTAGATTCATAAATCCTTTGTTCATGCCTGTAAACCACACTTGAATGTTTTTGGAGCATGGCTGTTGCTAGACGCTTACCAATGTTATATATTAATCTACATGTCCAAGTGGGAGCTGTTATTATGGACCATATAGAATTAATATATGGCCAAAATATTCTCGAGCCTAAGGACGAGCACGACGTTTAAATATAAATGACGAAAAAATATATTATGTAATATTTTTATAGTGTAGTAACAAACGATCATTAAAAGTAACGAGTATTAAATAATTAGTACACGTTTAATGTTTAAACGTGAGGGACTAATTATTTATTAACCCAAGTTTTAAAAGAGTTGGTTCTTTATATTGTATCTTAGTAGCAAAAATAGAATCCCACAAGCCTTAGGTAAAAATTGTATATATATTTTTTATTGTACAATTAGTACTATAACTTGAAAAACAAATAACCTAAAAAAGGTCGACTATTCCTTTTCATCCTTGTTATCCGAACTTCAAGTTGTATTGGAATCTTAGGTTACTGCCCCGAGATCGACGAACACCAACAAACACTTATAGTTTTTGTTTATTGGTTTTCGCTTAATCGCTTTTGGGATTTCTAGTTCGTAAGATTTGATAGATCAAGGAGACAATAAAATCGTTGTATACACTACTAGTACTAGCATACCTCGACGTTTGCTAAGGAACCGTATAGTTGATGAAGCTTAGAAATCATACTTTGGATTCTAAGTGGGTTAGGCGTTGAATTATACACACGCGTATAAAAATGACGGTGTTTATAGTGTATCCTTGTAAACGTGTACGTTCGTGCTAAAAGTACATGTTTCCTATCTTTGTTAATATTATGTCTATACACGTGATCAGATTCCCTGCGTACTCGGATTAATTAATTGTTAATTATATCATAAAAACCCAACAGATTTTTAATGTGAAAACACTAGTTTTACTATAAGATAAGGATTCTGGTCAAGTTACAAACAATTATTTTCCAACTAAATAACAGTTACAGGAACTGAATACAAGCCATGGAAAGTAAGTATTTTGCCATTAAAGATGAAACCAATCATGATTAACTTCGAATAAGGGATCCTAAAAATCTTTGTAGGACATTTCATATTAGCGCTAAAAACCTATAATAGAATAATAGTGGATTCTAACATAGTTAAAATGAGGTTACATGTTCTTTTCATAATTTGTATATATGGTGTTGTAGCCATAATTATAGATTAACAAAAATAAGGAGTACCGGCTAGGGTGCTTTAAGCCGAATTATCTAGTTCATTAAAAGTTATGTAGAGCACCTATGAAAATTACAGATAAAAATTGTACATCATCAACCAAAACTAGAATTAAGAAATATGTTGTGATTCATTGTATGTAAGATGGAATCACAGTAGCATTAAAATTAAACATCCCACATCTCAAGTAAAGTTAATCCATTATATTAATTTCATCATTTCTACAATGAATAACAAAAATCTATTATCTAAAAAGATTGAGCCCCTAAATATGAACGGGGCTGTATCTTGTAAATGATTTGTCTCACCCAGAAGCCATAATACAAAACCCTACCTGCAATACATTGATAAGCATCCTGTAAGGATACCCCATTCTTCCATGATTATACAGAAAAATATTAGATTTTTAACATTTAATGCATCATATAATGAGGTGAGGGACCATTGTGTCAAAGTAACTAATGAGGAGAGGAACCATTTGGTGTCAAGTATTATGGTTCTTTTTCTCAAAGCTAACCCAATCTAACACTTATAAATAGGGGTTCCCTAAACTCATTGTCATCCCAGACTCCAATCTCTTCTCTCTTGGACTGATAATATAGATCCCCATGAAAGGGAACACCGGAATTTCAGTCCATTCGAACAGTGTATGTAGTATTCTCTTTTGGATCGAAATTTAGTGGATCCCCATGAAAGGAAACCCAAAATTTCGTACTTGTTTAGACTTTAGGCTTGAGTTTAGCTTTAAGCTTTAGCTTTAGCTTTAGAACCTATGTTTCTTTGTTTGTTATAGATAATCATCTCATCTCTCTTGGTCGAGATTAAGGGATCCCCGTGAAAGAAACCACGTCAAATTTCGGTCCATTCGAACAGTGTTCGTATTCTCTGGTCGAAATTAAGGATCCCATGAAGAAGAACCCAAATACGAATAAGGCTGTTTAGAGGCTTTAGAACTTTGTTTCTTTGTTGTTAAAATAAGTAATTTATGAGTGTGTGTTCTTATTGATGTATAATTGTTAGTGTAACACAAGCTTTGTATATTGTACAAATCCATGTGAATAAATGGCATGATCAATGGTATACTAAAAGATTGAGCCCCCTAAATTTATTGGGGCTGTATCTTTAAATGATTTGTCTCACCCAGAGAGCCATAAGTACAAAACCCAACTGCATACTGAAACTCAATATCATGGAGTATTAATGATTAGTGATCAATGCATTTTTAACATTGATTTAATTCTGTGCAACTTAGTCTTTTAGCATCCCTTAATCTCATTAACAAACTTTATAGTTTCATTATTAAGAAAATCAAAGGCTTGCTATTTATAAATAAAGGCCCTATTATATCCCTCACTATGAGTCACGTATATAAACTCCACCAATTAGATGTGCATCTTTTTTTCATTACGTAGTATCATAATGGAGTATTTTTTATTTATTGTATTGTAACTTTATTGTTGTCTATTCGTATTAATTACTTTGAACAAACTACGATGTGCGTATCCTTAACTAAAAAAAGAGTCGAATCTTAAATATGTAAATATTTATGTGACATTTGTCAAACATGTATTATCACGAGATAAAAGTTAAAAATAACTTCATTATTTACTATTTCTTTCTAAGCTTATTTGAGTAACCTGAATCCATTTGCCAATAAACACTTAGATACAACCCGTGTGCATCGCACGGGTTTGCATGTTCAACAACGCATCTAAACATTACACGGCTAATTCCCAAAGTATACACAATCAGACTAACGTATCAACATTCTAACAAAGTCATTATGCAAGCAACCACATGAGAAAAAATTGACACAAGCCGTGTGCATCACACGAGTCTGCATGCCTCGTACTACTAATAAGTCACTATAAATCGAATGATAAAATAAAGTAGTAAACGGTCTATTGCTAATTAATAAATGGTTACTAAATTATTGTAGATTTGTCAAAGGAGTAAGTTGTGTTTTCGAGTACGCGTTGAATTACTTTTAAGATACGGATATTCTTTACCTCTTCTCTTTACTATTGTTATGATTAATGGTTCTTCCGTTGGCGTTGATTATTCGTATGGATATTCTATCTTTCACTCACGATACATATTATTTGATCAGTAATTTCTTCTTTGGTCATTTGCATGCTTTGTTG
Source organism: Tanacetum coccineum (assembly GCA_026074375.1). Taxonomy (NCBI): domain Eukaryota; kingdom Viridiplantae; phylum Streptophyta; class Magnoliopsida; order Asterales; family Asteraceae; genus Tanacetum; species Tanacetum coccineum. The sequence goes on along the minus strand of BQNB010032589.1, from coordinate 4,262 downwards.
GCTCTTTCGTTTGCATGTCTTATCAGTACAGATATTCCGTCCTTTTAGTAAGGACTCCTCATGACTTGATTCTCAATTGTTTTAACTACTTTGATTTGTTTGATATTTCATCTAATTTGCTATCCGTACTCATGACTCATTGATATTCATCGATATTCTGTTTGATTGGATATTCGCATGTCAAATATTCCTTTGATCATTATATTATGAATATGGAATTAGATCGTTATCTTGATTAATTATTTGAACGACTTGTCAGGTTTGCGTAAATCTTTGCCTGAGCATTTGGAACTAGTCATGAGATACCATGACCATCTCATTGATGCACCAATGTCATGACACTATCTGTGGGCGGTTGATGGTCCACAGCATTCCCTTTTGAATAAGGCCATTGAAAAAAGGATGGATGTATTAGCTTACATATTAATGTATCCTCGTTCATGTGTACTTGTGTAAATGTATATGACTTTGTTTAGCCAGGGAGCGTATTGATGCATCCTAGTACTTTGTTTCCGTTAGTTCAATAATGGTTGTGTTTGTTGGGCTATACCGCCCATATCACATTGGTACATCAGATTTCATAATCCCTGTGTACAACTTATTAGTTGCTACAAGATTATTCTGTTAGAGCCTATTTCATGTATCATGTTTAAGACATATCTAGCTCGTAGGCATTCCTTTGTTATTCTTGATTCCTTTTATTCAGTCGATTCATATTTCGTATGAAATTTGTTTAGCATGTTCTCGAGTGATCGTTTCGATTCATTCTTTCTTTATTACCTTTTTATTATATCTGTTCACTGAGCGTTAGCTCAGCCGCATTTTCTTTTCCTGCGGCAGGTAATAAGCGGGAAGCTGGATTTAAGTTTGCGATAAGAAGCTTTTAGAGATTTGACCATTATAGATTTTCCCTTGTCAATATTTAGTTTAAGATTATTTCATTTAAAAGATCTCTTTCATATATACTTTTGTTGGAATTTAATACTTTGGAATCCATTTTGTTTCATGACTTAGTATTTTTATTTAATAAAGTCTCGCTTGCGTTTATATGTTCTGATATGACACCATAACGTGACTCTTGGTCTCTTTATCAAGCGAATGTTACTATTAGACTATGATAAATATTTGCCCTTAGTTGCGACAAGAATTGAAGCAATTAGGCTATTATTTTACTTATGCTTCATTTAAAGATTTTGTGGTGGAATCAAATGGGATGTAAAAATGCTTTACTCTAGGTAAGATTGAAGAACGTGTATATAGTCAACCACTAGATTGAAAGATCCAACTTTCCAAATAGAGTATACAAGGTTGAAACCACTGATATGGACTACATCAACGCTTAAGCTTGTATGAAACTTTGTCAACAGATCTATGGACAATGGTTTCAAAGAGTGAAAACTTGAAAAGACCGGTGTTCATCAAAAGGCACAAAGTGAATTTTGCTAGTCCAGAGTTTAGGTGGATGTATATCAACTTTAGGTTCAACAAAGAAAGGAGCTATGCATTGCATTTGAGAAGTTGATGCATGAGAATTTTCAGATATTCTATGGGAGAACTTACAATCTTTTAGGGATTACCATGAAGCAGAAGAAGATGGCATATTTATTAGTCAATATTAATATGTATGAAATTTTAAAGAAGATTTTGGTTTACAGAAGTCAAACCGGCAAGCACACCCAAGGAAACTGCAAAGCCTCTTGCTTAAGATTGAAGATGGTGTGAAGTAGATGGTTCATATAAAGGACCAATGATTGGTTTATTGATGTATCTTACATCTTCAAGACCTGAATATCATGGATTCAGTGTATCATAGGGCTAGATACCAAGTCAAACCAAAGGGTTTCACATATTTATGTTATGAAAAAGATTTTTAGGTACTTTAAAAGGTCAACCAAAATTGGGACCTTTAGTATCCAAAAGATTATCCTTTTGATTGGTAGCATACACTAATAAGGTGAGAATGCTGGAGCCAAGCTTGGTATAGGAAGTCGACAACAATAGGATGTCAATTCCTGGGTTAGATGTAATATCATGGCAGTAACAAGAAACAGACGTGGTTTGCAAATGTCCATAACATAAGCTAGTAGTAGCTTGCGATCAAGTTGATTGGACAAGTGCTTTGGATTCAAAATTAACTACTTGATTAAGTTGTATAAATTTTATGCATACCAAGATCTTTATTGACAATAACAGTACTATTTGCATAATTAAAAATCCTGTTTTTCATTCAAAAACAAAGCATATAGAGATCAGACATCATTTTATTAGAGATTGCAATGAAAAGAAATTGATTCAAATGGTCAAAATCCATACTGACAAGAATGTTGCAGATTTGCTTACAAAAGCTTTTGATGTAAGTAGATTTCAATATTTGATTGCTAGTATTGGAATGCTAAATCTTTAAAGTCTTTTATCTCTTTATGTTTTTGTAGAGTTTTGTATGAATTAGTATTGTTATTCATGTCATTAAAAGTTTTTGCTGTTAAGTATAATTAGTACTGCTGGTTATACTTAATACTGCTGAGTTTCTACTGTTAGTTATACTTAATACTATTAGGTATAATTAATATTGTGATAATTATGAAAATTTCTATGGCTTGTGTTTTCTTGGTTTTCGGGCTAACATTTTGCAGGATAAGCAAAGAAAAGTGTTAGATTGATGATGGGAATGTTGTTTGGAATGGAATTGAAGTTAATACTGGTGACTCAAAGTTAATGCTGCTAGGCATAACTTACTACTGTCGGGCATAACTTACTATTGCTGAGTTATAACTGCTGGGTTGTTGAGGGTATTTTTCATAAATACTTTGATTAATGGTTTCAATCAATCATTTAATCGATATTATTCATAATATGTTCACATTTTTGTCTAAACCCTTAGAGAGTGATGGGTTTGAACAAATTGTAGATTTTTTGAATGCACACCCTATAACTTATGCATTAACGATTAATCCTACTATATATATTTCTTGCATTGAACAATTCTGGTCTACTGTCATGGCCAAAACTATCAATAGGGAAGAACAGTTACATGCCCTAGTAGATGGCAAGAAGATAATCATTACTGAATCATCTGTTAGAAGAGATCTTCAACTAGCAGATGAGAAAGGTGTTGATTGTTTACCAAATTCTACCATTTTTGAACAACTTACGTTGATGGGGTATGAGAAAATTTCACAAAAACTAACTTTTTCAAAACCATTCTTTTCCCCACAATGAAAATTTCTAATTCATACTATTTTATAGTGTCTAAGTCCAGAGACTACTACCTGGAATGAGTTTAGTAGTACTATGGCATCTGTTATTATCTGCTTAGCTATAAATCAAAATTTTAATTTTTCAAAATTTATTTTTGAAAGTATGATTAGAAACTTGGATAATTTGTTTGGCAAATTTTTGATGTATCCAAGGTTTGTACAAATATTTTTAGATCAACAACTTGATGGGCTGCCAACTCATAAGAAAATATATATTGCACCCTCTCACACTAAAAAGATTTTTGGAAATATAAGAAGGGTAGGCAAAGGTTTTTCTGGTAGAGTAACACCTTTATTTCAAACAATGGTGGTACAAAACCAATCACAATTAGGTAAAGGTTTAGCAATTCTAACTGATCCCCATCACCCACCCACCTTTATTTAACCATCTACTCAACCTCAAAAGACACAACAACCTAGGAAGCCTAAAAGAAAAGACACTCAGGTACCTCAGCCTAGTGATCCTATTGAGAATGTTGCAGATGAGGTTGTCCATAAGGAGTTGGGTGACAGTTTGGTGAGGGCTGCCACTACTGCTTCTAGCTTAGAAGCAGAGCAGGACAGTAGTAACATAAATAAGATCTAATCCAAGGCAACACCTAATGAATCTAGTTCCCAAGAAACTAATTCAGGTGGTGGTCCCTGGTTCCAAGAAACCATGGGGGATACTATTGCTCAAGCTAGGTTTGAGAATGTATCTAAACATTCTAATGATTCACTGCTCGCAAGAGGTGACACACTTCAAAGTGATGAGGATAGACTTAAACTTGATGAATTAATGGCATTATGTACCACTTTACAAAACCGGGTTCTTGATTTGGAGAAGACAAAGACCACTCAACATAATGAGATTGCTACTTTGAAAATGAGGGTCAAGATGCTTGAAAAGAAAGATAGATTAAGAACTCATAGGCTAAAGAGATTATACAAATTTGGTTTGACTGCTACGGTAGAATCCTCTGATAATAAAGAAAGTTTGGGTAAGGATGCATCCAAATAGGGAAA
>BQNB010032588.1:2394-53037 GCA_026074375.1 Tanacetum coccineum | reverse complement strand
GATACGGACACTAAAGCTTCCTTATGTGTGACTAACTCGAATGTGTGACCGTAGGTGACCTACGGCCGCGCGACCTTTTGTCACTCACGAAACTTTTCGCTTATGTGACTATATGTATATACTCACACATTTTTGGTGTGACCAATACTACTTTTTGTACTAGTGAATCATACCATTTCTTCCCAACACTAATGATGTTTCACAAATGGATTGGTGCTCGTACGCTCTAGAATGTATGGTGAGAGGTTGTAAAGAGTATAAACTGGGCAAATACTTCAGTGGACCATTGTTTTTAATGGCAGTAAGTTCTCTATATTTACTTAAAATTCGATGACATTATATATCGAAATGTGTTTGCTTAGTTTGCTTTTATGAACGATGCACTTGTATTTAAACTGTGATGCAGTAGGTGCTTAGTTTTCATGTATAAGGATGAATCCTATTTTACCATTATTTCAGATGTATAAGCTTACTTTTTGCAGCTTATTTGTTTGATGCACCTAAATTTGAGATATGATGCATTAGGAGGTCAGTTGTTGTGAATACAGATGAACTAGGCTAAAAGTAGGTTGCATTAGGTATGATCTATGTATGACTGGCTGCAGAGTCTGGTATTCCATTAAGTATAATGATTGTGACTATAAGGGTGTTTGGGATATCACTATACGGGTTACATTATGTGATTAAGCATGGTTATCTTTTTTACTTCTAATTATGGATTTTCTACCAATTTTTGACGGCCTCATAAGTTAATTTTTGAAATCTAACTTTTTAATGAATCTATTTGTGTTTGGTTGCTTTAATGTATGTATAATGCACTGGATTTTGAAATAAGATGCGGTAAATTTTTAGTTGTCGTGTTTAACAATTAAATAGGATAAGCGTATGTTGTTTCGCATATAAGTATAGGCTGCATAGATATATTAAGTATTTAGGCTATAATACACTTATTATAATATTACCGATCTTAATTACTTTGGTGCAGATTATCTACGTTAATTCAACTGTATCTGAGACTGTAAAGGTGGAGAAAACTGTTCCAGCTTTCAAGGCATGGAATTCTAAACTTTTGTTAAAAAGAGAACAAGAAGAAATTGAGTTAGGCGGTTTTGGCTGTCTACCAATTGTGGAAGATTTACAAGTGATGTGGTATTCTACGTTGATGTGGTAACAAGAAGAAATGGAATTCTATGTTGATGTGGTAACAGAAGACGTGGATGCAACAGAAGATGTACTTGATAAAAATGAAGATTTCAAATCATTAGATTTTGAGGTATTATTCTTTAAAAAAAGATGGTACGAAAAATTTATTGTTTGTGCCTGATTATGACTGTGATGTGATAAAAATTAAAATGTCATGCAATAGTATATAAATTGTTTTTCAAAAGATACTTGCTGTTTTAAAAAAAAATCTTTTTGTAGATATGTATAAATGAGATGTGCTAAAAAATGAACTGTAATGCAGTAGGATATAATTGGTGTTCGTAATCTTTATTTAAAATTACTTGCTGTTTTTTGAAAACAAAAAATCTTTTTGTAGCTAAAAAATGTGATGTCAAGATCTAAGTTGGGGATTGTATATTTGATTTAGGTTAAATGTGGTTTGTTGTTTGTGTTTATCCGTTTAGGTTAAAATGTAGTTTATTAATTTTTTAATTTTTTTATATATTTAGGAAATGAAGAATATATTAAGACAAAATCTAGTGAAATGTAACAAGTTGATGGTTGATATTGATTACAAATTGAAGATTGCTTTAAGTTTCAACCCTGAGGATAAGGAATTAAAGAAAATGATTGAAGAGAGAAATAATGTGTTTCTTGATTTTTTTTAAAGTTTAGGATAATAATGAAAACCTTGAAGGTGGGGAAATAGATGGGGATAAAAATGGGGATACAAATAAACATCCTCTGAAAAAGGGCCATAATGAGGAAACAGAAGGTGAGGAAATAGGTATCAAAGAAGTGGAAGGGAATAAAGATAAATGTGAAGAAAACAAAGGGAATGAAGAACAACAGGAAACATTTGGGGAATCAAATGAAGATGAAAGTCAAAATAAAGCAGAACATAACGAATCTGAAAGAATTGACAATATTGGAAACCTGTCATTGTTTGTTGGCCAAAACACAACTGTTAATGCGCCAGTAGAATCAATTGTTAATGCAACCGTTTAATCTACTGATAATGTTGTTACTGAGCTTCCTCAGATGTGTGCTCGAGCAAAGGAAAGTGGTACTTCATATGTGGCAACTAAAAAACAAGTTGAAGTGGAAAAGGCTAAAGTTTTATAGGAAAAGCGTACATTAAAGCCCTCTAGCAATTTCTATGACAGGAGAATTAAGATCTTCGAACCACTTTCTGAAGAAGAGAAGAAACTTATTGAATACATATGGAGTGACAATTGTCCTGAAGGGTAAAATATTTACTACAATACACTTTATATTTTACTGCATTAAAATTTATATTTTAATGCATTAATGTTACTTGTTACTACATTTGGATATTACAGTGATATTGTTTTCGCTAGAAAAGGTTTGGAATTAGAATGTTTGTGGTTCTTGAGCCTTTATCCTGAAATTAAAGTTGGTGCAACTGTAATTGATGCATGGAGTGATGTTCTTAACCATGAAGAGAAATATAGAAGGAATCTTTCAATCACCAGTCATGTTTACTGTTGGACAGAAATGTTGGTAAGTAATTCATTTACATAAATTTTAATAATTTTAAGTTGTAATTTTTTTATTCTTATAAATCATTTCAGGTATATAAATACAGCCTCCTTATTTGGTTGAAGATAAAAATCAAGTGAATGAAAGAAGAAGAATTTTTTATTAGAATGTTGCAATGATTTTAGAAAATTCAAAGAAAAAGAATTTTAATCGTGTTGATTTGGTAAGTAAGGAAATACATCTATTATTATCATATTCAATTATGTGATTTTGTTTATGAATTTCAATGATGTTAATGCTTTAAAATGTGTACAGGTTTTTTTTCCTTGTATAAAAGACTCAAATCATCACTATATCATTTGCTTTGATATGAAGAATGTTGAAATAGATATCATCGACAACATTAGCAATGATGTTGAAGATATATTAGAGAGATATGGTGCTTATGCAGTGACTCTGGTAGGGTTTATACAATTCATTTGTTTGCATAGATTTTTAAGATTTAGATCATCATGTTAAATCAAATATCAAGTGTATTATAGAGTTAATCTTTTTAGATTTAGTGCAGCAATTTTTAGAAGGTTTACTGCATTACAGTTATATATGTAGTGCATCACAGTAGGAAACAAAACCTGTCTATTTTTTATATTACTTAAACATGTACTTTTTTGTCTACCCAACACATTGAAACTATGGTGCAATAAATCATAAAAGTGGGGTTTGAAATTGCTTTTTTCATATACTTTATCCATTTTACTACCTTATCTATTTTTGTCATACAAGAATCCACAATTTAAATATCTACTACCCATTTAAAAAAACCAAAATTCCTATCTTATCTTATATGTTTCTATATCTACACATTTCTTATCATTAAATCATAGCTTCTTCATATTTTTAGCTTGAAATATTTCCTATGGAATGGCTGGTGGTTACCTTGAGTACTTTTTGAATCTCATTAACCATTTCAAATACACAAAATTCCACACAATAACATGATGAATAAAAGTTATTTCGCGTTGAACGTCATATTGTTATGGCGAAGTATGTGTATTTGAACCAGTTAATGAGATTCAAAAGTCACCACCTTCCATTCATTGGGAAACATTTGAAGTTAGAAATATGATGAATAAATCAACTTAGCTTGAATCACGTTTCTTAGCTTGAATCAAAGATTTTTTATTAGCTCAAATTAATTTAGTCATGTAATGCATCAAATTAGTTAAATGTACTACATTTTAGAATTAATTTATCAAATTTATTGCAGCACAGTACTGAAATTTACTGCATCATAATATATAAGTATGTTGAATGTTTTTGTTTGTAACTGTAATTTAACAATATTTTATAATTTTAACAGACTGATTCATTTATCAATCACCTAGAAAGGCATAATCACCCAAGTATCTTTGCGATAGTAAATGCCAATCCAAAAAAAGTGCCAATGAAATGGAAGACAAGAACAAATGTGTTGATTCTGGAGTATTTGTCATGAGGCACATGGAAACTTATTTGGGTCGGGAAGAATTTTGGGAAGAATATGCAGGTGAAAAAAATCAACTTTATATCCTTCGTACAAAGTATTTGGCAAAGATTTTACTCATCAGTTTTAATCAAAAAAAGAAAGAATTACTAAAAGCAGCAACATCATACTCGAAGAAGCAATCAAAAAGCTCAAAGATTATATCAAATAATGATGTCAAAATGAATGGTGATTTGTTAAAGATCTTTAACGAAAAACTACTAATGAAAAATATTTAATGATAACAAAGTTGTGTGAAAGGTAATAGTGATTTGATGAACAACTTTTGGATGTGTTTTACTAGGTGTTTGTATGTAACTTTAAGATTTGTTTAATGTTTGTAAGGTATATTTGTAAGCTAAATGTTTGTATATTTTTACCTAACTGTTTCCTTACTTTTAATGATCAGTCTTTCTTTATATATATTGCAAAACTGTTATATATTTTATGTTTTTAAGTAAAATTGATGCAGTAGTTTTATGAGGTTTCATTAGTTTGAACATAGTTTAGTTTCTACTGCTATATAGTTTATGTTTTTGAGACCTGATGTGTTTTGATATTTCATAGTAATGCATTGAATTTTTAAAAATTGATGCAGTAAATTTTCAAATGCAGTAACTTTTCAAATGTATAGTAGGTCAATAAGGTTTTGTTAGGGTTTGTTAAGTTCTTTTCATTAGGTTTTGTATAGTAGGTCATTTTAAGATGATGCATTTTTCTTTTTACTTCTAGGTTATACTGTGCGAGTATGTAGCTGCAGATTGTATTGTTAGTGGTTATATACTGTGCGGTGATGGTTTTTCATGAGGATGGATGATTGTATTGTTTTACAGCATTCTGTGTTTTTCAGTAGCATTTTTACATAGTAATGCATTGACATTTACAAAGTCATGCAGTGAACTATTAGTTTTCATAGTAATGCAGCAACATGTATATATTCATGCATTAAAGTATTATGCATGAGAATATTATTTTTCATAATAATATTTTTTTTGCACATGTATGATTGTAAATAATATAGCCCTTATTATCAATGAGGTAATCAATTATATATCGGAATTTTACATATTAATGCATTGACTTTTACATACTGATGCATTAAAGTATTATGCATGTAAATATTACATGCATGATGTTTATTGTATTGTAGAGATTATACATTAAAATGCACTATAATGAAATATTAATACACTGGAGTATGATAACATAACTATGAAGAATTAGATCAAGATACTCATTTTGTAATATGGTAACATTTTATGATGCATTAATGCATTTGTTTGTGATGCAGTAGACTATTAAAGAAAACAATGATTATTAAAAAGTCAAGTATTTGATATAGAAAACAATCAGTAATACATCAATACTTGCTATAAAAAAACAAACAGAAATACAATTAAAAATTTTAATCATTCAATAGAGTTAAAAATCAAGATATTTCAGTCAACAATGGTCTTGATTACAGTCTCATTAAATCGCTTCAACAATTCTTCATCCACTCTAACATCGTAACCTATAAGCACCTTAGATCTCTTTGGTTTCATCTTTATGTATTCTTGTGCTTGTTTTAATAAAGTCTTCTTTTTTTTCATTAAAGCTAATTAGAAGGATTTTTACCATGTACTTGGCACGCAGCATATTCAACTGAACTTTCTGACCTGGTCCTTTTTTCTTGAATTCTTGTAAAAAATTACCTTTACCAAGATATGTTTCCATGTGCCTCATAACAAACACACCACAGTCGTGAGAATTGTATGTTATCTTCCAAGGAAACTCAACTAGCTTAGGTTCGGCTAGTATAAGGTCAAAGCAATTTTGATGTTTCTTTTTTTCCGGTTGTCATAAATGGATGTCCAACTGTGAAAAATATGATATACAGTTACATCAATGGAATTTGTTTGCTGCAGCAATTATAAAACTATAATGCACTAGTCATGAGTATAGAAATATAATGCATTAATTATAAAACTATAATGCACTAAATATAGAACTATAATGCAGTTAACATATAAAAGTATGCATTTTCAGTTATACTCACCAGAGCACATGAGAAACCACCATATCTTGTTTTTATATCATCAATGCCATTATCTATGTTGTCGATAATATCAATTTCAGAAGCTTCCAAGGAAACTCAACTAGCTTAGGTTCGGCTAGTATAAGGTCAAAGCAATTTTGATGTTTCTTTTTTTCCAGGTAGTCACAAAACAATTCGAATTGTTTGACATACTAAAAATCTATTAATTATCAAAAAAATTTCATAATAAATATACTTACCAAATTAACATCATCAAAATTCTTCCGTTTTGCTTGCTTTAAAACAATATCAATATTTTTATCAAAACTTTCTCTTTGTGCTTCTAAGTCCTTTCCCATTTCAACTGAGTGTTAAGTCTGTTTTAATGAACATTAAATGATTATCAATGATAAAAAAGTTATAGTTTACAATAAAATTCAATCTATTATATATGTGAATTACTTACCATCATTACCGTATGACAGTATACATTACCATCACCTGAAAGCTTGTCTCTGTGTTGTTCTTCATGATTTAGCATAAGAGTCCATAAGTCTATTATGGTTGAAGCCACTTCAATTTGAGGGTATAAGCTCAAGAAATAAACGCCTTTGATTCCAAATCCTTTTATTCTATCGAAAACAATTTCACTGTACATTTGCGATAAACATAAGCTTTTTTTCATTGGGTAATATAACTGTGATGCATTAATTTATTAAAAAGTAATGCAGTGAAGTAAAAGAAGTGATGTTGAAATGAACATTAATGCAGCAGAATAATGCAGTTTAAGAAAAATTATCAATGTACATTTGAGATAAACATAAACTTTTAGATAGAGTGTAATATAACTGTGATGCATTGATTTATTAAAAAGAGATGCACTAAAATAATAGCAGTTATGCAGTGAAGTAATATAAATTACCCTTCAGGTGTATTTTTACTCCAAATGTATTCCACAATCTTCTTTCCTTCTTCAGATACTGGTTTATCCAATATCACTTTCCGTTGATAAAATGGTGACACTAAAAAATTAGATGGATTTCCTTGACGCTTTACACTTTCTGTATCAATTAGTGGATTAATGAAACTAATTGGTGATGCATGAATAGCGGTTTCTTCTTTGTCATTTGGTTCTTTCTTCTTTCATTTTGTAGATGCAAGTTTAGTTGTTTTAGTTTTTGTTTCCTTCGATTTTGCCAATTGAGCGGCGGTTTGCTTTCTAACTTGAGGCTTTTTTATATCTTGTTTGTCAGCATTTGTCTTCTTAGCACACGTCTTTGGAACATTTTTCTCTCCTTCCATTTCTTTTTTAATCTGTTGCGTTTTAACAGTTGGATGTCCACCTTCGAAATTGATACTTTTCCCTTTTAATTCATTAATCGGCTTTTCTTTCATGCATTCAGCCACCCCATCATTATTTTTTACTAATTTCGACTTTATAGAATCAAATTTTTTTGTTTCTTTTCCAGGAAATATCGAAGTTTCAGTCACCATAACTTCTTGTCGTTTTTCCCCAGTAGCTTGTGCATCAGGCAACACATATTTCCCTAACTTTAACTTGTTACTATGAAAAGATTTTGGTATTCCTTGTTTTTGAATTTGAGGAGGCTTTTGTGTGTCAATTTCCAAGCATGCAACTTCTTGTGTAGATAAAAATGGAATATTCAGAAGAGAGTCTTGTAATATCATATCATCTTCATTCACATTTTGAACTGTAGATTTGTCATCAAATAGGATCCTCCCTCCACCTTTTAAACTTTCAATATCCTCAAGTCCAATTGAAAGAAAATCAACCTCTTCAAGAGTTTCGTAATCTGTTATAAAAGAATCAAATTATAGAATACTTAGTAGAAACATTTTATAAATAACTGCAATATATTGTTTTTAACTAGGGCATCATAGAGTATAACTTCACTGCATTTTAATTATAGTCCACTAAATACTGTTTTTAACTAGTAATAAATGATATTGTTATACTCCATATTATAGTGTTATCAGCTTATTTATATAGCCACATACTAGTAAATATGTCTTCATTCACATTTTCAGCTTATCATGCTTAATAGTGTGTCTAACTTATAATGCAGTAGAGGATAACTGTACTACTTAGCTTTACTCCACTGCATTACCAGTTAAAAAATACTATGATGCAGCAGAGTCACTATTCATTTTATTTATATAATTATCATGTTCAAAAATTTAAATTGTTATTGCAATACTACCCAAAATAATAGGTTAAGTTTTAAGAATTTGGTAGTTGTTACAGACGGTTAAGATTAAAATTCAAATGATACCATAAAAGACTAAATAATAGTACAAATAAAGGAGTCATTGTTAATTACTTTTAACTTGTTCCAGATTTTCTTCTTGAATTTCAGCTCCTATCTCCATTCCAGGTTGTGATTCTTGTTCCTCAAGTTGTGAGTCTTCTAACCGACTATCAAAGATTGATGTTTCTGATTGTGAATCCTTTAATGGGTCTTCATTAATGGCAAGAACTCCTTTGCTGACTTCTTTTTTGCTTATTTCAACAGACACGACAATTCCTTTGATGAGATCTTCAGTATTCTTCTCTACTTCTTTCTTTCCCGAGTCATTATCATTTTCACATTATGTATTCACATATCTTACTTCATCATTTACTAGTTCATTATTTCCAAAATCACTTTCTTTCTCATCATCTTCAGGCTTATCCACATCTTGATCAACCAAGTTCTCAACATCTTTTTCTCTATTAATTTTCTGTTTTTTTTAAATAAATATTATGTTAGTAATGTATAACTTTAATGCAGTAAATATTTTAATGTAATGCAGTAAGAAATATGTTTAATAGTCTTTTTCTTCACCATTGTTATATAATGCATTATTGTACCATATCAGTTGCATCAAAAATGTAAAATAAAAATAAAGTGTTACCTGAACTGTGTTTTTTCCACCAATGTCAAACATCTTCTCAACATCTTTTTCTTTTTCAGTTACATCATCTTTTTCTTTCGAAACCTCATTTTCTTTCACAGATTCTTCAGGAACATCATTACTATTATCCAAAAATACCATAGCATTATCATCGTTACGATGATTCAATTCCTTAAATAAGGCAAGTCTTTTTCCAAGAATAATCTTTAAATCACTATCTTCTGGGTTTTTATCCAATGATATCTTTATCTTGTCACCTGTATCTAACAATAGTGCCTTGATCTTTGAAAATTTATCATTCAAACAATCCTTCATATCCTGTGTTTTTAAAAAAAAATCAAAAACAAAAAAACTTAAAAATAAAAAAATGTTAGTAAAAAATAACTTTTATTTACAGTAATTTATTTTTCATGTAAGTGCTAAGTAAGAAATAAGTTTAATAATCTTTTTTTCTCCAATGTTTAATGTTGCATTATTGTGCTATATCAGTTGTATCAAAATGTAAAACAGAACTAAACTGTTACATGAACTGTTTTTGATTTGAACTGTTCAAGTTCTTCTTCTCGACTCATGCTTTACGATTTTGTTTAGTAAAACCATAAAAAAGAAACCAATTAGTAATCATGCTTTCTTTATGTATATCATTAATAAAACTCTACTTTTAAGTTACCTATTATATTCTATTTGGATTTCTTTTTCTTCAAATTTTTCTTTGGTTTTTCTATTAATTCCAAACCTTCCAAGATTGGAAGTTGACAAAAACCTCCATTTTTTTGTTCTTCTACTTGTCTTTTCTTCAACAATTCTGTACTCCAATGTTTGAATATAGGTGCTTTTCTTTCAACAACGTAGTAGGTGAAACTATTGAACTGCAGTATATAAGCTACAAAAAAAAATTAAACTATATTAGCAAAGATATAAATGTGATGCAGCAATTACACTATTAAGAAATAAATGTAATGCAGTAAACTTTTAAATGTAATGCATTAAGAAAACATACCGCCAAAAGAACTAGAGGCCCAGAGAAATTAGACTTTGGTTTGAATTCCATTATCTCTTCTCGAATACAATCTAAAATGTATTTGCACCAGTCATAATTTTTAAATTGATCGATATCTTGAAGTGTTGGTATGAATCTCTGGTTCACAGTCCCGTCTTTGTTCCCTTGAGCTAGAATGGAGAAGAAAATAACTAAAAAACCGACTTTAAAATTCCATCTCGTTTCTATCAAGCTACACACATGATTATCAAGTTTTGAAATATTAATTCTTTCTTCTGTAAATTATGTTAATCTTCTCCAATCGGTTGTAGTTTCATCCTCACTCGTGGTGTTTAGGAGAGCATTAACTTTTATTTCTACCATTGGAACACCAAGAATTTCATGAATTAATTCTCAAGTCACCTTTATTTTCCTACCATCCACCATTTTTATTATATGTTCTTCATGATCATAATTCATAACGATCCACAATCCTAATTTTCTTGGTGTAGAGGTGAAGTTGAAATTATTATGATATTAACCCAAACCCAATTCCTCTAACAGACTAACCTATTGAGTGGTTAAACTGTCCAAGACATTCTTCAAGTGACTTGGTGACATTCTTGTTAGAATGTTAACAAGATCACGTTTCACTTTTTCATTTAACACTACTTCTTTACCCTTCTTAACAACCATTAATACTCCTTCATCTTTATCCTTTTTACCTTCCTTAAAAGATACCAAAGATCCTTCGTTAATTTTTTGTTTACCCTTCTTAACAGAGACTTGTCTTTCTGCAACAACAACCTTCTTTTTAACAGTCTCTTTTTTTGCTTCAACATTATCTTTTTTCCTCTTGTCACCAACATATGCTTTTTTACTTACTGTTTCTATTCCTTTTCACTAACATATCACCCTTCAGCTTTCGAACATCAACAAAAGATGGAGCATCTAACTTTTTCTTGCGAAGAGGAGGTTCTTCATTTGATTCACTTTCAACTTTGTCAATTTCAACCATTTCAGCTTCAACCATTTCATTTTCAACCAATTCAGCTTTTTTACCCTTTCTCTTCTTTTTTTGTAGGCTTTTGTCTTTGTATTTTTCAGATTTTTCATTATCTTCTGCTTCATCATTAACAATAACATGAATATCCAATTTTTTACTCTTTTTCCTTTGTTTCTTTGGTCTACTTCCTTGATAATCTTCATAAATCCCATTTGGTACTATGTTTACCTCATCTACTTCATCATCACTTAAAACCATATCATCCACTTGTTTAAGCTTTCTCTTTTTTTATTTGTGTTATTTCCTTCTTCTTTATTAGCATCTTCAGATGTTTCAAGCGTAATCTTCTTTTTTGATGCGCAAGCTTTTTTCCTATTTGATTTTTTTACACTAACAACCTCTTCACCTTGTTCTTCTTGTTGTTCATCACTTTTACCTGTTACATTATGAACAAAAATTAGTAACAAAATATTTAATTACCCAACTGCATTAACATTTAAATAAAGGTACATCATAGACAATCAAATAAGCATTACAGACAATTTAATCTGCATATTATATAAGCTATAAAATAGAACATAATACTAAAAGACCCTACTGCATTAACTCTATTAAAAAAGGTGCATTATAGACATAAAAAAACGCAGTCATAAACATTTTACACGTAGATAAGTTAATCTACATGTTATCTAAATGAAACATATGAACACAATTTAATACCATACTGCATCACAATCATTTATCTACTACATCACATACAACAATAGACATTCATAATGATTAACCTAGACTCAAACCTGATAAACAATCATGTGCTGCATTAATTTCAAACAAACAAGCAGACATACACACTTTTTAGACACCTAACATTTTCTACACATACCCTAACCTACACACACCTGATAAACAAGAATGTACCTTATTACTTCTTTAAAATAGCTGCATTAATATTACCTAACACATTCTGCACGTACACTAACCTAAACTCAGACCCGATAAACACGCATGTACTAAATTATCTCTATACACAACCTGCATTAACTTTAAACAAACACGCACACATACCCAATTTTAGACGACTAATACATTTGCGCGAAGCCTAACCTAGGATCGAACCTGATAAAATAAGTATGTACTGCATTACCTGTATACACAACCTGCATTAAATTTAAACAAACACACACACATACCCAATTTTAGACTTCTAATACATTCTGCGCGAACACTAACCTACGCTTACACCCTGTAAAACAAGTATGTACTGCATTACCTCTGCAAACAAACTGCATTAACTTTATCTAAACACGCAGACATAACCAATTTTAGACGCCTAAGTCTTTTTTTGTGTGTAAACTAATGTAGACTAACACCCGATAAAACAAGTATGTACTGCATTACCTCTATACACAACCTGCATTAACTTTAAACAAACACGCAAACATAAACAATTTTAAACACCTAATACAGACTTTACAACACTTAAAAACATCTAAAATGCATTATTAAGCATTCAAATGTAAACGTAGAAAACTACACCTAAATAATGGTGAACCACATTTTAAATTAAATAATCCCTATGAACAACATAAGTAACTTACTGCAAATATACAATCCACTACTGCATTAATAAGACACAAACAAGCACACATATAATTTTAGACACCTAAAATGTTTTGCGTGTTACCTTACCTAGACTCACAATCGATATACAAGCCACTATTGCATTACTTCTTTATTCCAAGGTGCATTAATAAGACACAAACAAGCACACATACAGAAACATCTACCTACTGCAACACTTGGTTACATAAACTACATCATTAGCATTCGAATTCAATCACAAATACTTTTCGGCACATAAAACACATTTTGCCTAACCAATCAAACATCATATTTCAACTAACATCTACCTACTGAATCACTTGTCGAGATAAACTTCATCAGTAACATTCAAATGCACACACTGATTATTTTTTGCCACATAAAACACATTTCGCCTAACCTAGATAAACCTCATATTTCAAATTAAATCTATGTAATGCATCACTTGTTTACATAAACTATTTCAGTAGCATTCAAATTCATACACAAATACTTTTCAGCACATAAAAGACATTTTGGCTAAACTAATCAAACCTCATATTTCAAATTAAACTTTTTAGGGTTTCAAATCCACTTACATGAAGGCTTAAGGCTTTTCAAATTCGTCTTCCCCATAGATATGTTGCAGTTAGATCATCGGAAGAAAAGATGAGATGATGAAAATGAATCGATTAAAATAGATGATTTACTGTTTAAGAGAGAGAGACAAATAAGTGTCAGTGTAAAAAGTGTGAGAAAATGACGGTTTATGGTTAGATATGAAAAACGATGTCGTTTGATACGTCGGGTTATTTTTCAATTACAACACCTTTGCCCCTCAAGTTTTAATTATTTACAATACTACACTTTTGCTTTTTTAATCTATTAAATGTAATCCAACATTTTACTGTATCACAATGTAAAATTGAATATTTTACTGCATCACTATGTAATTTTTACTGCATGACAGTGTAAAATTTATTACATTAATAAATTAATTTTAATGCATCACTATGTAAATTTTACTGCATCACTATGTGAAAATAATAATTTACTTTGTCTGTATTACAATGTATTTTTAATCCTAATGCACGTCATATTGTTATGGCGAAGTATGTGTATTTGAAGTGGCTAATGAGACTCAAAATGTATTAAAAAGTCACCACATTCCATTCTTTGGGAAACATTTGGAAGTTTAAACATAGATTTTTTAAAATCAACTTAGCTTGAATCAGTATTCTTAGCTTGATCAAAGTTTTTATATCTTAAATTTAAGGTTAAAACAATTATTGCAGTAGATCCAAGTCATGAAAACAGTTAGTCATGTAATGCGGATGTGGTGCATCAAATTAGTAAAATGTACTGCATTATAGAATTAATTTATTATATTTAGTGCAGCGGAGTAAAATGTACTACCTTTTCTTTATAAGAATTATCATTTCTTAGAAAATGAATTTCCAAATAATTATGTTAAATAAGGAATAATTTAGGGTTTTTAATAAAACATATAAGATAAAAATAGATAAGTAATTTAGAGTAATGTTTTTTTTAAAGAAACATGTTTTCCTATTAATGATGTTTAGCTGTAGAAGAGAGTTAGATAAATTTAAGAACGGCTGTAATTTATTTATTTTTCCTAATGTAAGGTATTTTATAGTCAAGGGCATAATGTAAGGCATTGTATAGCCAAGGGTAATTTAGTGTCCAAAAATAAACAGTGAGGGGTTTAGTTTGTCCATTTCAAAAATTATGGCCTAGTTACTTCTTCTAGTTGCTTCTTCACTATTTGGTAAAGTGATTTGACCGGCATATATGTTATGACGTTCTATTTTCCATAGTCATTATTGTTCTTTGCGTTCACTTCCACCAAAAAAACCCTTATATATACCTCCGCATGTTAGGGTTATCTCCAAATTGTTCAATAAGTTCTTCACCTTATCATTTTCATACTATAGTTTAAGTAGTGTTTTCAATGGCAGATCCAAATTCACCAATGCCAGTTGTTAGACGTGCTGTGGATGAGTTGATTGAGTTTAGTGGGGAGACTGAACCTTTGAGATATATGAATTTCTTCAAGTTGCAACAGATCTCTGAAGGCCGCCATTTCCTTCAGCACATGCTTGATGAAGCTCAGAGTTCAAGGAGTTGCCTAGCTCAGTTGAATGCCATGATATTTAAGTTTGAAGCCATGAATGTTGCAGGGGAGTTATTTGATAGTCTAATATGTTTGAGGGATGATAAGCGAGTTGAGGATGATTGCTATGGTAGAGGAGGATATTGCTACCAAAGAAGCCCATGTTAGTTCTGGTTATGGAAGGGATAGGGTTAAATTAGTTAAACAATTATTGTAGTAGATCCAAGTCATGAAAACAGTTTAGTCATGTAATGCGAATGTGGTGCATCAAATTAGTAACATGTACTTCATTATAGAATTAATTTATTATGTTTAGTGCAGCAGAGTAAAATGTAATACCTTTTCTTTATAACAATTATCATTTCTTAGAAATCGAATATCCAAATAATTATGTTAAATAAGGAATAATTTAAGGTTTTTTTAATAAAACATATTAAGAAAAATAGATAGTAATTAAAAGAATGTTTTCTAATAAATAAAAAATATTTTCTATTAAGGATCTTTAGCTGAAGAAGAGAGTTGAAATAAATTTAAATGCTTGTATTTAGTTTTATTCCTAATGTAAGGTATTTTATATGCTCAAGTTCATTTAGTTAAATATATGTATGTTTAAAAATCATCTCTAATACTATAATGCATTATGATTAATACTATAATGCACTAGTATTATTATTACACAATACGTTTATAAATCATCTTTAATACTACTAATTATACACTATAATGTACTAGAACTAATGGTATAATGCACTAGAATTAAAATTATAATTCACTAAGAACAAAAACTATAATGCAGTAGAAAATAAACTAAAATGCACTAGGAGTGAAACTATAATGTACTAGAAATAAAAGTATATTACAGTAGGAATATATCTGCAATCCCACTAAAAACAAAGCAACTTTTGCATTTATGATCTGTAACAATTTTATGTAACAATTTTTTTTACAATTGAAAAATATTAGAAAAAATATTCAAAGTATTTATTTTGGAGTACTTGATCTCAACCCAGATCTTCTAGGCTGAGAAGCTTGTTGCTTTGGAGCAGCTTTTTCCTTTGGAGCAGCTTGTACCTTGGGCTTCTTGGATGCAGGTTCATTTGTACAAGTTCTTTTGTTGTGTCCTTCCTTACCTCCACACAAACCACAAGTCCTCCTCTTGGCTAGTTCTTCAGCTGTCACTTCAGCTACAGGCTTCATTCTTGAAAAGCAACCCGTACCGTTAACTTTGCTAAGATTTGGATTTCCAATAAGTACATTTTCAGGCTCATCAACACCAAGC
This sequence comes from Tanacetum coccineum, assembly GCA_026074375.1. NCBI lineage: Eukaryota > Viridiplantae > Streptophyta > Magnoliopsida > Asterales > Asteraceae > Tanacetum > Tanacetum coccineum. The sequence continues at coordinate 36,936 of BQNB010032588.1, read as the reverse complement.
ATAACACTCATCACAGCTTTGCTACTAACTTTCGAAACCGTTGGTACATCAATTTCTGCTTGATTCAGTAACTCTTTCATCTTGTCTTTGTATATATGCAACTTGTCCAAGTCATGTACCAAACGATCAATAAAAGATTCATAAATCTGATAAAGCTCTAAGACTTCACTCTGTACTACATCTGATGCACCAGTGATTCTACGACGATCAAAACTTGAAAGCTTCACATTCTTTAACCATCGTTTATGTAAATAGTTTTTTGGAAACTCCTTCACATTATTCATCCTTAAAACATAAAACGCGTGACGACATAAAAGCCCATAAGCCTCGTAACGATTACAGCTACAATGAAGCTTCATCTCAGACTTGCAAAACTCAACCTAGAAACAAAAAAGTATTAGAAATGCAGTATATACTCTACTAAATTTATAAAATATAAAGTAGTAAGATATTTATAAAGTAGAATGCAGAAAAATTTAAGCTATAATGCTGTAGGATGTAAACAATAATGTAGAAGGATATAACTAAAAACATTTTCAAACAATAAATTCACAAAATCGTGGATGGAATTCATACCTGATAGAAAGGAAATTGGTCTGAACCCTTAAAAATATGATACTGGGTATCACGAACCGAATATGTTTCTGTATTCTCAGTTTGAACAACGGACAAAGCAATACAATACTTATACGAAGCAAACATCTCATCTTGCACATCGAAAAAAAGTGTTCTAGTATATAACTTGCAAGCTTCTTTCTCCTTTGGAAGATTTGTTTTGAAAGCTGGTTTTTTGTATCTTGAATCATGATCATTTTTCCTTTCGATATACCTTTGATAATCGATAGCAGTGTCATAATGGCTTAAGAATTCAATGAGAGTAAGATGTGGGCTCGTCCATTTACCAAAAAAATGGTTCTCGCTTTTAGATCTTGAAGTAGTACGCATTATACCAGCCATATGAACATTCGTTAAATACGCAGGTATCCAACTTCCCCTCAAGTCAAACATATCACCCATCCATTTGTTTTCACCAAGTTCAAACTCATTTATCATACACTCCTATTCTCTTTTAAAAATTTCGGGCGAAATTTGGTCTGTCCAAACAATATCAGAAATGCGTCTTTTAAAATATGTCATATTACATAATGTTGCGCCAACGTATAAAGAACATAGATCTGTGAGTAAAAACTTCTACTGCATTACAGTTTAAATCATATTGCATCATAGTTTAAAATGTATAGCATTACACTGTATAAAAAAATATTTTATAATGTGTACTGCATAAAAAAATATCAATGTACTGCATTATAGAGTATATTCTATTACATTACAGTTTACATTGAACTACATCAGTGCTTAAATGTTAATGCATTAAAAGGATAATGATTACCTTCGTGCCCAACTTCATCATGATGTGCCACATACAAAGACGGTGCCTTGTATCAGAGAAGCATTCAGCAATCGCAATCTTTATTGACGGATCTTGATCAGTGACAACAACTTTCGGATCCTTCCCAAAAGCTTCTTTGAATTATTTAAGCAACCATATGTAAGCTCCAGCTGTCTCATCGGCAAGCAAACCAGAAGCAAATGTAATGCAACGGTTATGATGGTTAATTCAAGTAAACAGAACAAAAACCATTTGATACCTATATTTAAATAACATATTAAAATATTAAATAACATATTTAAATAGACAACTCTTTAAAAATGAAATAAGTAAATGTACTTGTTAGAACGAAATGTGGCATCAAAAGAAACTATATCACCAAAGGTATCATAGTTCTTGATAGCTTCTTCATCAGCCCAGAAAAGCCCAACCAACCGATCATCATCTCCTAAAAACAAAAAACTAAAAAAGTAAGAAACTTATAATAAATAAACAAAGGCAATAGCATCAAACTAATAAAAGATTTTCAAATACATTCTAGTGCATTAATGTATATATTGTAGTGCATTTAGGTTTATATTCTACTTATAAACCCTAATACACTAGAATATATACATTAATGCAGTAAAAAATAACATTCAAATAAACTATAATTAAAGTATTATAATTAAGGTAAATGTTTTAGTTATAAACATTAATGTAGTACATAAATAAGCTATAATGCATATAAAAAATAACACAGATAAAGAACAAAAAAGCATCACCTTTATAATAATTGGCATAAAAACCAGGAGAATGAAGTTTTCGACTAAGCAACTTCTCGACAGTCATTTGAGCGTCTCGATCACCAATAAAAACACTAATCTTCTTCTTCTGATTCTTGCAGTCATTCACCGTAACACCAACCATATCAAAACCCCCATGGATTTGTTTCATTAACCTAAAACCTATAGCAGGACCAAAATTCTCATTTGAAACTTGATATAGGAAATGCTGCTGTAATGCAACAGTTATGATGGTTAATTCTGGTAAACGGAACAAAAACCATTTGATACCTATATTTTAATAACATATTAACAAATTAAATAACAGAATAATTTCAAATAGACAACCTTTTAAAGATAAAAGAAGTAAATGTACTTGTTAGATCGAAATGTGGCATCAAAGGAAACTATATCACCAAAAGTATCGTAGTTCCTGATAGCTTCTTCATCAGCCCAGAAAAGCCCAACCAACCGGTCATCATCACCTACAAACAAAAAACTAAAAAAAGTAAGAAACTTATAATAAATAAACAAAGGCAATAGCATCAAACTAATAAAAGATTTACAAATACATTGTAGTACATTAATGTATATATTGTAGTGCATTTAGGTTTATATTCTACTTATAAACCCTAATACACTTGAATATATACATTAATGCAATACAAAATAATACATATAAAAAATTAAACTATTATAATTAAGATAAATGTTTTAGTTATAAACTTTAATGCAATACAAAATAAACTATAATGCACTAAAAAAATAACACAGATAAAGAACAAAAAAACATCTTCTCGACAGCCATTTGAGCGTCTCGATCACCAATAAAAACACTAATCTTCTTCTTCTGATTCTTGCAGTCATTCACCGTTACACTAACCCATCAAAACCCCCATGGATCTGTTTCATCAACCTAAAACCTATAGTAGGACCAAAATTCGCATTTGAAACTTTATATAGGAAATGCTGCTTTGTATAACCAATATTCGTTGAATTCTTCATAAATATCATGTCTTTTTTTGCTACAAGGGGATGGTTATGTCATTCTATGAGACTAGTTACCTCAAACACATTTCCTATTCTCTTAATGGTAAGTGATGCTAAACATCCACACCTAAACGTAGGCTTCCTCCTAGTTTGCTTTTTCTTTGGATCTCTAAACCTTTCAAAACCATCACTCACTTCACTATGTTCTGATATATCAACATCTAGGCTCTTACACGAATTCTTTTATGATTATCAGAAGAAAACCTTCTCTTATGCAATGGAAATCACTCAGTTGTCGCATCAACCAAACTACCGGCCCTTGTACTCTCCTACCCGTCTAACATCAAACCCCGCCTTTTTGCCATAAGCTACATAAAAACTATAAGCTTGGTCAATTGAAACAAACTGAGTTCCTTGTATAGGTTTCTCGCCATGTGCTAAAATATCAAGATACCACATCCTAGTCCTATCTTTGGACAACGCAACATAAAAACCTAACTACAAGATCTCTAACTAGAGACACAATTTCAAAATCATCTTCACCTGTAAAAGGAAATGATACAAATTTAGAACTCATTACAAATTTACTATACAATCATGAACATAAGTCATTGTGTATTCTTGTACTGTAATGCAGTAAGATTTTAAGAGGCATCAAGTTCATCGATTGAAACGTTCACTGATACCAGATCTATGGATTTGATGATCTCTTTCTTATGTTTTTTATGCATCCCTCCATGTTATAAGCCCATAGTATGTCCCACCTTAACCATTTCCTCCATCACTTGTAATATAGATCCACCTGTACGTGAAATATTAGATTTTTTAAAATGTCCATAACATGTGGACTCCGTTGAATCTTCGTTGAACTTATCTTTAAGAACTTCCTCTTAAATATTGTTTAAACGCTCGCCTGTAAACTTGTTTAATTGCCCTTCTGAATTGACATTATCATTTATAGGTGTAAGGGTGTTAAGGAGTGTTATTGACTATTTGTGGTATTCACAGAATACCAAACCACAACCTTTTCCTTAAACCCAACTTAAAAAACCCAAGGTGCACACAGGAGTGCCAAACTGTAACATCCCCCTCCAAAAAAACAAGGGGGAACTAAATACTACAAGACATACTAATATAAATATGGATAAAAATGGGGGAATATGTGTTGTGGGGGAAGATTAAATTAGAGGAAAATTAATAGTACTAATAGATATAATTAAATATATAGAGAATAAAAAATGTAATCTAAAATATAAAAACTTATCGGATTTTAAATTGTGGGTATAAAAATAATATTTAATATGGTGAAAGAATAAATATTTAATTAATGATAAATAAAAGATTTTATATAATATAATAATTAATATAAAAATATTTAAGGTAGGGGAATATTAAAGTTTAAAATATCGTTGTGGGAAGATAAATTGAGGTAATGTTAATTGTAGATAAAAAAATGAGAATGTGGTAGAATATATAAAGTAAAATAAATGATTATAATAAAATTAAATAAAGAAATTAAAATAAATATAATGTAAAAGAATAATTAATTAAAAAATTGAATATTATTAAATATTTTATATATATTAAATAAAAAAATTATTAAATATAAAAAAAATTTGTTAAATTATATAATATTTAATTATAGAATAATAAAAAAATACCACACGATGCAATTTATTCGAAGGCAAACCGGAATTATTCGAAGCCAACCCAAGGGACCAAAAGTGTAAACATGCCGCAACCAAAGGGTGTGAATTGTCAATCTCGAATACAATAAACACCATGGACCGTTTTTGTAATCATTGTGAAACTTATAGGATGAAGGTGTAACTAATATAAAACCTAATCCAACAAGTCTATCGTGTATAGGAAACTTAAGGTGTAGCTAATTGTCGTCATTTTCCAAAACTAAAATATGGATTTAAAGATATAAATTGTAAGTTTATTTGTAAACCTAGGAAACTAAAAAGTAGTAAATACTTAGAAAACTTAAGGTATGTTAGAACCAAAGTGAAATAATAAAACACTTGCACGTCGGTCTAACAGTTAAGGAGTTTCGGACATCGAGCGAGTTTAATAACACGTTAATAAATAATATATTTATTAATAATGATTTCACGTTTATCGAGAACCATCGATGTTATAAAAACAATGATCTTGTGTGTCACCACACAAGTGATAACGGTATATATATAAACCTAAAATGGAATTTAGTTTTATATAACATTGATCGTTAGCTTAAATGTCTTAAACTAAGACTGACCGTACTAACATAGGTATTTAACGGTGTGATCCACTACCTACTTGGATACTTGTTATCATTCAGAGATACTACCACCTTGGCCTAAAGTGAGTTCATAGCCCTCGATGCTTATACACATTATTCTTAAATATTTAACATCCTTGGGGTGTATATAACAATGCTTTTGTTATACAACTGGTACGCAAGATGTACATTTTATGCCATGATGTACGTGTTTGCCTAAGTATACCATAACCCCTATATGCCATATCATGAACTGTTAATTGCATAGATGTGAATGGAATTTAACTTGTGCGGGCGACGAATGTTATGGATAGTATCTATTAGGGAATGACAATCCCCGATCGGGTGAGTAGTTAGCTTATCACCTCGGAACGAACGCATAGCCATTGTCCGAATTTGGGATGTAATGGCAGGTTAACGACATCATTCACGACACCAGTTGGCAAATTTATAATTGCAATCAAATACGAATCTGTCGAGCCCGGTGTCATGAGACTTTCAGGAGAAAGAACGTACTTACTTTTAACCGATTATTTGAGCAACTGTTGAGCATAATCATACACTTGAAAATCTTGCGGTCCTACCATTGATTTACATAAACCTATGAATTCACCAACTTTATGTTGACGTTTTAAGCATGTTTTTCAGGTCAATAAAGCACGAGGTGCGATGATACATTGGGGGTCAATAATTGAAGAGTCCAACACTTAAAGATTTTTGGGAATCATATTTACACTTTTGGGACAATTGTTATAAACCGAAATCTTTATCTATTTTGTTGAACCATTTGAAGCCATGAGCTTATGTAACAAACAAGTATTTTGTTAATCCAATGTATCTTTTCAAACTACACATCAGAGTCTTTCTCTTAGCTATCTTGTGCTATTGACCCAATAATGTAACGCCTTCGGATATTCAACATTCCGCTGCATACTCAGATTTGAGGGTGTTACATACACTACTGGTGCACTCACATATAATTTAAACCGATACCAATGCTCCAGAAAAAGTAACAAAACCACATATACACATCCATAACGATGGAATAGATATACATGATTGCTCGTTCCTTAACTCGAGAAAGCTAAAAGTAAAATTATCTTGGGTATCAAAAATGGATACCCGAATTCGTAAAGATCTAGTGGCTAACCTCACAATTTGGGGGTGGAAATTTTTTTTGAGTGGTAGGGTTTTTGTGCTAATCATATAATTCCCTATCCAATGAGACGCTACTAGTACTTAGTTTCACCGGTATGTGCCATAAAAATTTTAAATTTGGGTCAAAATTACCTTCTACGCTATGTTTCGATATATTACTCATCATTTTAGGGACAAAGCAAAGACAAATGAAAGAATAGTTTCTAAGGCTTTTATTTCTCCCTTACACTTATTATGAACATTGTCCCCAATGTTCCACAAAGTACCCGTAAACGAATAAAGGGAAAAGAAAAAGAGCAAAAGAAACTAGTACTCCCTTGGTTTTGCTCAATGATGGAGAAGAAACAAATGATCCCGGCTAAATCGTCATCCAAGAATTGTCCACATGAAACTCCTAAGAACTTCCGGGCTTCTCCTTATCAAATATAACCTGCAAATCAAAGAGAAGATACAACTATACCTAGTGTAAAATCGGCGGAACGATAAATACAACTATATGATTAGGGTTTTTTTTTTACTCTAAACGAAAACAAATTAAATGATAGGGTATGAAAATAGTCAATGTGACTGTGGTTTCCTGCAAGGTTTTAAGAAAATTCAAATTCCTGAAAATTATACAAAATTCAAAAAATTAGAAAATAAATAACGGATTCAACTGGTAGCAGGTTGGCGACGCTGCCAGAAAAAATCTTGACGCCGTCTCCACCCTACTGTAAGAATTTATTTTTTTGAAAAAATTTTTTGCAGAACCCAAGTCCCATAAGTATTTCCTGCAAAAAATTAACTGCAAAACCACATATTTTTTTAACACAATCATATGACTCAAAACAAACACACAAGAAGCGAATTAATCTAAATTATTATTTAATATGCCTGTGAAATGGCTCTTATGAACCAGAATTTCTTTTTACAAATTTATATGAAATACCTTGATTGAAACTAAGACGAAAGTTTAAAAATAAAACAAAGTACAACATATAAATGATTCAAACATATATGAAACAAATGAACATAGAATTAATACACACAATGACAATCTTAAAAAATTGCTGAAATTAAAAAAATGATGGGTTGCCTCCCAACAAGCGCTTGTATTTGTATTCGATGTCACGAGCCTGACTCAACGCTTAATTGTACGTGTAGAAGGTGGGCTCCCATGACACCTTGATTTAAGTCTGCGGTGAGTGATTAAGAACCGTTACACACGACATATTTTGTTGAGAAGGAGGGGTCGCACATGCGATAAAAAATGTTTGTTGAATTATATGCTCAAATGGAGTATTTTTTAAATCCTAGACCTTCTCTAACATTTTTTGGCCTAACGGGTGTAAATAAGTTTCTCTTCCTAGATACGAAACTTCCTTAGAATTCTAATTCTATCCCCAATTCTATTTCTTAATCATCTCCATATTTGAGAAAAATCAAGACACTTAGGGTTTTAAACCTTGGGTTATATAGAATCCATCATATTCTTAGGGATCATTAATGAATGGGTGATAATAACAATACAATCCTTAAGGTGGAAAAGACTCACGTGAGGTGAAGGCGGGAGTAAAATTGTAAAATTGTCTACTGACCACCATCACTAAAACTAACCGGACTATGTGGGTTTGATGGTGCTTCGGTTCCTTCTTTTATCTCCTAGATTTCCCTCTGAGGGGAGAAATATGGTAAAAGGTTTGTCCCCAGGTTCCATCAAACACTAGGAAGTCTTTCCTAGAACTAAGAGATTTGTCACGATTACAAGTATTCAAGCCTAAATCTTCTAGTTGTGGTTCGTGTAAAGGTTCTACCTTCATCGGGATTCCTATAGTCTATTCTACTTCTTTCGGGTAAGTCACGGGCGGGGTATATACCTCAAATTATGGGAGGATTTATGGGGTACTTTATGGGCTTGGATTATCCACCTTATCCCATGCTATACACCTAGGCATCTCAAACCACGTCTTTTCATCCCCAAACAATTCATTTGTTTGAGCCCTCAAACTTGCTAATTCTTGCTCAGTAATAGCTTTAAAAGGTTTGTCCCACTCTTTTTGTACCTGTGCAAATCTATCTAGGGTTTCCCATGCTTCTTCACTACTTAATTCCTTAAGGTCCCCGTCGCGCAAAATCAAGTCCATTCGGTTATAAATTGTCTACATGATCATAAAAGAAATTTGATAAAGTAAGGACCTAAATCAAGGCCATGATGAGGAACTCTTTTGATTAAGTATTTGAAATGAGTCCTTCATCGTAGATGCGTTCAACTTGATGTTTTTGGTGATGGAAATCGTTTACTAAAATAACCTAACTTACATTAATATAAAACGAGCTACAACAACGGATATATGAATGGCATATACATATATTAATTAATCATAAAAAACATCAACCAATTAAACAAAACCTTTAGCAACGCGAATCGGCTGTAAGAAATTGGAAGACAGATATGATTTACACGCACGGTAATAACATGCGAACCAAACACTACTTCTAGTTACTAAAATAAATAACATCTACGTGTATCCATACTACACGTCAAACGATATCATCCGAATGCTAGTTCTTGACCAACGAACAAGTGAACACCAACAATAGCAAAATACAAAGAAAACCCTAAGATGGGTGTTTGTTTGCGTCAACCAAGAGAAGAGAGAAGAGAGGGATGAGAATTATGAGCTCTAGGATCCTCCTTATATACTAGATGAATTTAGGGTTTACCTACAGTACATATCTTGGAGGAAAAGATAGCTCAAAACCCAACCCATACCCCTCCTTGGGCTATGGTCGGTCGAACCAAGGGAAAACACCCCTTGGTGGTGACTTTTTTTAATTTTCCAATATTTATGATTAATTATATTTAATTACCCATTAATTAAAAAGCCTTTATAGTTAATTATTCATAGCGAACCAATTAACGACCGTTAGTGTTCTTTCGTCAAACCATATATTAATATAAATAATAAATATACAAATATATTATTATAAACATTAATAAAATGATATCTAAGTGTAAACGTGTGTGACCCCGTAGGCCCACGTATTTCTAGCTATATAAATATCTGTATGACATGAGCACAAACCAACAATCATTCCAACTGCCTTAGACACTAAGTACACCACAGAGCCAGTTGGCGGGAAGACAATAGGAACCGACTCTATAATTCAAGGTTGTACCCTAAATTTTCTAAACCACCTGTTCAACATTGACTGAATGCCTGTAGGACTCGGTAGTTTGACATTATCATCGGTATGGATTGGTTGACGAAATATCACGCCGTCATTGTTTGTGATGAGAAGATCGTGTGTATCCCCTACGGTAATGAAACCTTAAAAATTCAAGGTAATAGAAGCGATAGTAGAAGTGCGTCTAGATTAAGTATCATCTCGTGCACCAAGACTCAAAAATATATTCAGAAAGGGATGCTCACGTCTTTCTGGCACAGGTCACTAAAAAGAAGACTGAGAATAAGTCAAAGAGACTTGAGGGCGTACCTATCGTGAGAGATGTTCCGAAAGTCTTTTCCGAAGACTTTCACTGACCCGCCGAGTAGAATTTCAAATCGACTTAGTACCTGATTTTGCACTTGTAGCACGGCCACCTTATAGACTAGCCCCATCAGGTTGCAAGAGTTGTCTAGCCTATTGTAAGAACACTCAAAAAAAGGAATTTTAAGACCAAGTTCCTCACCTTGGGGAGCTCTAGTATTGTTCGTCAAAAAGAATGATGGATCCTTTGGGATGGGCATCGACCACTGTTAATTGAACAAGATAACCGTACACAACCGTTACCCGCTACCTAGGATTGATGACCTTTTCAGTCAATTACCAGGATCTAGTATCTACTTAAAAAGTCGCCTGAGGTTAGGTCATCGCCAACTTAGGGTTTGAGAAGGGGATATACCTAAGACCGCGTTTAGGACTTGTTATGGCCAATATGAATTCCAAGTAATGCCTTTTGGATTGACCAACACATTGGCGGTATTCATGGATCTAGTGAATCGGGTGTGATATCAGTACCCAGATAAGTTCTTGATAGTATTCATTGATGACATGTTAATCTACTCTAATAACAAAGAGGAGCATGAAGAGCACCTTAAGTTAATACTGGAATTACTTAAGAAGGAGGAATTGTACGCCAAGTTCTCTAAGTGTGAATTCTGGCTCCTAAAGGTACAGTTCCTCGAACACGTGATTGATAGAAAAGGCATTCACATGGACCCCGCTAAGATTGAGTCAATCAAGAATTGGGCATCGCCCAAGACTCCGACGGAAATTCGCCAATTCTTAGGTTTAGCTGGTTATTACCGACGATTTATCAAAGGCTTTTCGAAGATCGCTAAGCTTATGACCAAACTGAATCAGAAAAGCGTAAAGTTTGATTGGGGAGAAAAGGAAGAAACTACATTCCAGTTACTGAAGCATAAATTGTGTAGCGCGTCGATTTTGGCATTACCCAAAGGAAGCAAAAACTTCGTGGTTTACTGTGATGCTTCGCACAAGGGGTTAGGTGCGGTATTGATGCAGATTGAGAAAGTGATAGCTTACGCATCCCGCCAACTAAAGATTTATGAGAAGAAATTCATGACTCATGACTTAGAATTAGGAGCAGTAGTGTTCGCCCTCAAGATGTGGAGACACTATTTATACGGCACGAAGTGCGTTGTGTTCACTATTCATAAGATCTTGCAACATATTCTAGATCAGAAAGATTTAAACATGAGACAATGCCGATGGTTGGAGATGCTGAGTGATTACGATTGTGAGATCCGTTATCATCCTGAAAAGGCGAACGTGGTGGCAGATGCCTTAAGCAGAAAGGAAATGATTAAGCCGCTACGAGTTCGAGCCTTAATGATGACAATCCACTTAAACCTCCCATCTCGGATTTTGAATGTCCAGGCCAAAGCAATAAAGGAAGAGAACGTTAAGGAAGAAAATCTCAATGGAATGAACAAAAAGTTTGAGACACGTGCTAATGGAATGCACTGTATTGAGAAATGAAGTTGGATACCCCATTTTAGAGGATTGAGAGACTTGATCGTGAATGAGTCACACAAGTCTAAATACTCAATCCATTCTGGATCAGACAAGATGTATCATGATCTTAAGAAATTATATTGGTGGCCTAATATGAAGGCAGAGATTGCCACTTTTGTTAGCAAGTGTCTAACATGTGCCAAAGTTAAGGCCGAATACCAAAAACCATCTGGTTTGTTGGTTCAACCTAAGATTCCCCAATGGAAGTGGGAAAAGATTACAATGGATTTCGTTACTAAGCTGCCAAAAACATCGACCGGTCACGACACGATTTGGGTAATCGTTGACCGCCTTACTAAATCTGCTTATTTTCTGCCAATGAATTAAACTGACTCAATGGAGAAGTTAATGTGACAGTACTTGAAGGAAGTAGTCTCGAGGCATGGAGTGCTAGTATCAATCATCTCCGATAGAGACAGCAAATTCACTTCTCACTTTTGGCAATCACTCCAGAAAGCTTTGGGTACTCAGATAGACATGAGTATAGCTTATCATCCGCAGACTGATGGTCAAAGTGAAAGGGCTATTCAAACACTAGAGGGTATGCTACGTGTCTGTGTGATTGACTTTGAAAAGGGTTGGGACAGACATTTACCCTTGGTGAAGTTTTCTTACAACAACAGTTATCACACGAGCATTAAAGCTGATCCCTTTGAGGCATTGTACAGTCGTAAGTGTCGATCACCCATTTGTTGGACTGAGGTTGGGGATAGCCAACTTACCAGACCGGAAATCATTCGTGAGACAACTGAGAAAATTATTCAAATCAAGAGTCGAATTCAGACTACTCGTGATCGTCAAAAGAGCTATGCCAATAATAGGCATAAACCTCTCGAGTTTCAGGTTGGAGACAAGGTCTTGCTAAAAGTGTCCCCATGGAAAGGGGTGATACGTTTTGGCAAAAGGGGAAAGCTGAACCCCCAATATATTGGACCTTTTAAGATTTTAGCTAAAGTTGGAACCGTTGCTTATCGACTTGAACTCCCAGAACAACTGAGCCGAGTACATAGTACTTTTCACGTGTCGAATCTGAAGAAGTGTTTATTCGACGAAACACTCGCTATACCGTTGGATGAAATCCAAATCGATGACAAGCTCCACTTCGTTGAAGAACCTGTCGAAATCATGGACCGTGAGGTCAAACGTTTGAAGCAAAGCCGTATCCCAATCGTGAAGGTACGTTGGAATTCGAGGAGAGGTCCTGAATTTACTAGGGAACGCGAAGACCAGTTTTAGAAGAAATATCCGCATCTTTTCGCTAAACCCATACCTTATGCAAGTACCACGACGTGAGCTTTGGGGACAAAGCTCTTTCAACGGAGAAAGACTGTAACACTCCGTAAATTCCCAAGTCAACATCTTTGACTTTTACGTGCAATATTTTAACTTTTTAAAGTTACGTGCTGAGTTGATCCTTAACCGGAAGTTTTCCTACGTGTATCTGAGAATCGTTACCGGACGCGTACCGGCTAGCTATTTAATGTAGTCTTTCGGTAAATGTCGAGTTTTATCTTTCGGATGGTTATCTAAATTTTTGTATTTTTCTTTTGAGTTGTTGCGTATTCCTAAATTTTACGGACAATGCGTAATTTACTAGAATTGAACTTTAAGCAAGCTAAAAATAATTATATCATCTTGGAAAAATATCTAGTGAATAGGAATTGAAAAATGGAAAAAATACCTCCTCCCTTCCCTTTGGTTGTCATCCCCCCTAGCCAACAAGGCTCCCTAAATTTAGCAAGTTGGTCTCCTTTTGGTGCTTATCCTCCTAGGATTCTAATTTTAGATGGTTCTAGGTTCAATTCCATACATTGCACCTAGACACCACAATTTCCTACTTATCCATTCCTTCCATTCATTTCACCAAAATATTTCTCTCACTAAAAACACACATCAAAAATCTCTCTCCCTTCCTCCTTTCTTTCTTGCGTTGCCGGCCAAACAAACACCCTCTCTTGGTGTTTGTTGCTCCTTTATTTCAATATTGAAGACGGTTGTGGCCGTGGGTTATTTCAATTATTGTTTGAGTTCTTTTGTTGGTGATTTTCGGGTATTTATTAGTTGATTTTGGGTTAAAGATCGAGGCCTTATTCTCTTTTCTCTTGCAATCAAGTAAGTAACTTCATCATCTTCATTTGTGTAAACTCCTACATAAATCATTCTTTCACCAACTCGTGTTTTCTTTAAAATATTGATATCATCCATGTTTGAGGCTATTTTATAAGAAAAACAATAACATGATCAAAGTTGTACAACCTATTTTATAAAGTATGAAACTTTACTCTTAGTTTTGCGTTTTATGAGTACTTTTAGCTTCGTAGTGATTGTTTAAGCGATAAAAGTGGTATTGAGAAGATTTGGCGATGGGATTAAGTTATAATTTTAGAATGGTTTTTGTTGTGAAAAAAGTAGACGACGGAGTTTAGGTTAGATTGAGATTTGAGAAGTTGTGGTGGAGAACTTGGTGTCGTTTTGACTAGATTTGTTGATGTCCGAAAATGGTAAGCGAGATTAAGAGGGCTTAAAAACGTTTTTAAATGATAAAGCACTAAACTTGTAATAGTATGTATCCATACGAAGGTTTTGATATAAGGATCATGGAAATCGGATTTAGAATGAAGGAATTATGGTCATTTCTAGTCGGTAAAAACTAGCAAATTGTGACAGTTTTATTTTACGTTATAATTAGATTTTGAAACGAAGTTTCGACCTCTTTTGAGTCCGCACCGGCTTAAATTTAAAACACGAAAGTTGTCCGAAATGATGTTTTACTTAAGGCAGTGCGAACCGTTAAGCTTGAAAGTCAAAATCGTGGGAATTAGGTCATCAAAATGTTGAGTCACTTTGAGACACTTTAAGCATATCTTTTGAGCCGATGGATTATAAAATGGGATTTTCGGGTTTTCGTTGGATGTGGAAACATTGGCGAAAGTTATTATAACACTTTTATTTTATTAGGACGCGTTAGAGATCTTCTAAGGCCGATATTTCGGAAACGTCGAATATTGTTAAATATGGTAAGTTTTGATTTCGAGATAAGTATTAATGGGTTGAAAGTGGAAGTAGACGTTTAAGTCTAGTTAGCGCGTTTAGGGTAAATGGAATTAACCGTTATTAGAGGACGGTATTAACGTCCCGGATTTCTAAACTTTCCAAACATATAAACTTCCCAAAAATAGTATTCTTTCATACAATGACATGATTAAATTAAGGATACATTATTTTCATTAAAAGCACGTATTTACTAATTAAACGAGAGCACAAACACATATGGATGATGTCAAACTATGCAAACCAATTATACGTCGTTTCGTATTTTCCTAGCTCCTAAGGCTCGTTATTTACTTAGGTTACGGTTAGAGTCGTCGACTACACCTTTCTTACGTTGATTTCATTGATTGATCTCCTTCGCTCACCGATTGCATAAGGTGAGTTCATAGCCTCGTGTTTTACCATTTTGCTAATATATTTCAACTTTTGGGGTGAGAAATGTTGCTTGCTTTTAAAATTGGACACAAGTACCTATTGAAACTCTTGTTTGTTTACGTGATTGCCTAAGTCACGATAGTTCACTGAAATGCCACTATCATGAACCGTTAATTACTTGACCGACTGTACTGGTAAGTAAGTGTGAATGTTATTAATAGATCTATTAGGGATTGATAATCCTCATCCGATTTTGGTGATTCTTACCTAATTTAATGGCTGATTAAAACAGATGTATACCATGTCAAATCTCCTAGGTATTTGGAACTAGATACTTACTTGGCAACTTAGCATAATTAACTTTATGCTACAAACTGTATTAGCTTCAGGTGTCATGAGCCTAGAGCAAACATAAATACTTTTGTGAGGTTGTTTGTGTTACAACAGTCGCACGTTATTAAATCTTGTGGTCAAAACGTACATTTACTCTAAACATGTGAATTCACCAACATTATTTGTTGACGTTTTAAGCATGTTTTCTCAGGTGCTTAGCTATGGAATACTTGAATGTGCTATGTGATGACTTGTGCATGGCCCGAATTTTCAAGAACTGTCTTTACTATCTAAATATCGTTGAACATTTCCCAAACCTTGTTAAGCTTCTGCATTTATCTTTTGAACCATTCGAATTCTATAAAGACTAAGTTTATTTTCATCAATGTAACGGTATTTACTTTTCAAAACGTCCCTTAGTGGTCGTTCTTTATACTTGTGTGATGGTATTTATGACGCCACACCCTCGGATTACTATATTCCGCTGCGACCCGATTTGGGGGTGTGACATTTGTGATGACTTAGTGATGACGTCAGAGTAGCTGACATTGAGCAGCCCATAGAAGATTATGCGGGTTGATGACGTCGCAATTAACAATCGACGTCGTCGCGACTTATTCCCTATATATACAAACCTTATTTTTCATGTTTTGTGTGGAAAAATCATGCGGAAATCGTTAGAAAGCTTTGGAGCAGACATGTAGGTCGAATTTTAGGGTTTCTTAACCCTTGTACTCTCATCATAACTCCATGTTTAATTTAAGTGAAGTTCTTTATCCCTTTTAATCATTCGATATGTCTATGTGTCGTTTGATTAATTGTTCTTCGCTTTCAATTAACATGCTTGGCTAAATCTAATTTGTGTTTGCTTATGATTGCATGAAACCTAGTTGGTTATCTTTTATTATTACTTCTTGTTAATGATGTGCGCGTTAGGCTTTAGAAAACTAGCTTCTTAATTGCAAAGCGAAGACGTCTAGGGAAACGCGGCTAGGTTAGATGATACCCACGCAATAGTCTTCATACTACCTTGCCATTTGGGTGGATTCCGAGTTAGGTGTTTAATTATTTAGATACTTACACATTCCATTACAAGGGTGACG
Organism: Tanacetum coccineum; assembly: GCA_026074375.1. Taxonomy (NCBI): domain Eukaryota; kingdom Viridiplantae; phylum Streptophyta; class Magnoliopsida; order Asterales; family Asteraceae; genus Tanacetum; species Tanacetum coccineum. The sequence continues at coordinate 20,484 of BQNB010032588.1, read as the reverse complement.
GGTAATAAAATCGGAGAAGACAACTAGGGAGTAGTGCATGATTAGGTAAACACATTTGTTTAACCATACGAGTTTTTCCATCACTTTACTTTTTTGCAATTAGTATAGAATTAGGAGTAGTTAATTAGTTTAATCAAAACCCCCTTTCAAACCCGAGATTTTACTTGCTTTCAAAAAAAATATAAAAACACAAAAATATTCTTCTCTCAACCTCTAGACCTTAGTAACCATACAATTCGAGCCTACCCAAACTATGCCCCTAGAGAGCGATAATAACCCTCCAAGTTTTGCCTATACTACACTACAACGGTTAGGTACACTGCATTGAAGAGTTGTAAAACTTCTGCGTTGCAACCCACCGCATCATGAACATGTTAGAGTTGATGATGGAAATGTCAAAAAACAATCACATAAATACCAACCAGGTCACGTACATCACTGCAAAAATATGTTGCTCCATATGGAACTCGAACCCGTGCCAATAAGGCTCCAATGATATAAAAAATTGTTCACTTTGCGAATGGACCTATGCATCTTATCAGTCGATCGTTATATGAAACATATTATGAAGTAGAAAAAACCAAAATTACCTTATTCACGAACAATGAAAATCAGATAAATAGTTATATGTTTTAAATTTAATTTAATTCAATAAATTTACTTTAATTTAATTTAGATATAATTAATTTAATTAGTTTTAGGTTTAATTTGACTCGCTCTTCCTGAGTAACTTGAATATGAAAAAAAAATCCATCCCTTTCTCAGTTTAATTTTTTTTTAGTCCAAAATCTCAAGTATGCATTTTACTAGTAATTTTTTTACAGTTAACCTCTTCACGAATGATTCATTAGATAACGTTAGATAATCGAGTAGATCCTGTCCTTCAAGATCGAAAAATTATCGTCCTTTATCTATTCGAAGGTTTTCCATTTGATCTCCCTTCAATCCAAAAAAAAAATTTCTTTTTTAATCTCTTGTTTTGCTAATGTCGTCTCGGTTTCGAAGTAATGAAGATGGGGTGAGGTCGATTTCCAGATCGATCTTTGTGACAAATTTTCCTGATTCTACTACTGCTAAAGACCTTTGGAAGATTTATCAAGGTTATGGGTCCGTGGTTGATGTTTTCATTCCTAATCGCAAATCGAAAGCAGGAAAGCGTTTTGCTTTTGTCCGGTTCATAAGGGTTGGGAATATTGAAAGATTGGTTGGTAACATCTCCACCTTGTGGATTGGAAGAATGCATCTGCAAGCTAATGTTGTCCGGTTTGAGCGACCGCCGATTAATACTGCTCGACCATCTTTCCCCTCCAAGCCTTTTAACAATGGTTCTTCTTCGTTTGCTTCAGTGTTAAAAGGTAATAACCTGCCTCATGTTATTAGCCCTTCGCCTGCTATGGTTTTGGATGAATCTTGTATTGTTTCCCGCGATCTTGATCTTTTCGTGATGGGAGAAGCGAAAAATATTTTATCTATCCCAAACTTATACATTCTATTGTCGAATGAGGGGTTCCACAATGTGAAGCTGTCTTACCTAGGTGGCCTATGGGTGATGATCGAATTGGAATCTATCAACTCTAAAGAAAAATTTATGCAACATTCTGGCGTTGCATCATGGTTCTCCAATCTTTGCAATGCTCAATTGGATTTGGTTTCTAGGAATTATATTGTATGGGTTGATATCGAGGGTGTGCCCATTCACGCTTGGTCGCGAGCTACTTTCAATAAAATTAGGTCTAAATAGGGTGAGGTCATGGAAATTGAAGAATGTAAAGATGACTTGTTTGCCCGGAAGCGAATTTGTATTAAAACATCACAGGAGGATAATATTCTTGAGAAGTTTAAGATAATTGTCAAAGGAAAAGTGTTCGTGATTCGGGCTAAGGAGTTATTTGTATGGTCCCCGGTGTTTAAAGTCGATAACGAGGATACTTTTTTTTCTGATGCAGAATCTTCCAAAGGTTCTGATGAAGGTAAGGGTGACGATGTTAATAAAGGAACTAAAGAGAAAATGAAAGTTATTTGACCGGTGTATGGTTCTAGTTTAGTCCAAGCCATTTGGGTTTAGTCGAGTCGATGTTACGTGTTTTTAATAAGTCGAACCAGCATTTTGATGCGGTTCTCAAAATCATGTTTGTGAATTGCTTATGAATAGACTTAAAAACATTTTTCACAAGTCGCTTAATTTTATTATATTGAGCAACAGAATAAATAATGAATTATCAGAAGAAAAAAATATATAACCTAATAATAAAATTTCAATTATAGTTGGTCAAATTTTGTGGTTTGGCAAATAGCAATATCATATCTTTGAATCTAATTAATGATTCCCATTAATGGCCATGTTGGACACAGGAGTAACTCTATAAAATGGACGACTATCCATCTGTAATTAAGAAACCCACACTCATACATAGACCTCCCAAACTTGGTCTAAGTCTCACCACCCTCATACACAAAAATGAAGCTTGCTTTCATGACCAATGACTCAGCAAGAAAATCCTGCTTCAAAAGAAGGATGCAGGGTATGAAGAAGAAGTTGACCGAGTTGACCACTTTGTGCGGCATTGATGCATGTGCCATTGTGTACAGCCCAAATAACCCTCAAGCTGAAGTGTGGCCCAACAGCATGGGTGTCTACAACGTGCTAGCTCAGTTCCTGAGGACGCCTGATATTAAGCGGTACAGAAATATGGTGACTCTAGAGGGATACATTCGAGAAAGGGTCGAGAAGGCTGAAAAGAAACTGAAGAAGAAGATCAAGAAAAACCGAAAGCAGGAGATGACGGAAATGATGTACCAGTGTTTGATTGGCGACACACCACTGGATAGCTTGTGCATGAAAAATCTGAATGATCTTGGGTTGCTGGTTCACGAAACCCGCTCAGAAATTGATAGCAGGATTGAGTCGCTCAAGAAAGCTGATACTGCATAATGTTACCCAATCTTATGTGGTCACTACCTTTTTTTCCTGATTAAAACTTTATCCAAAAAACTTATAAAATCATATTTTATATCTGTTTAATCTCAATGGTTTACTATAATTCCTGGAAACAATTTGGCTGTTGAAATTAATAACGATATTATGTGTTCTTACCTTGTGGGAATTAAAGTTTACATTTACAAGTTGTATGGAGTCTATATTTATGTTTTAATTTGCTAATGTGCTTTCTCTTTAAGGGTATCTGTTTGGATGAACAATAGGCCAGTTTGTTCAGGTACCAGCTTTCGTATAATTGGCACCAAAAAATGTAGAACGTTAACGATGAAAAAATTATTTGTCACTTTCAGCAACAACAAAAATAATAATAGTAAAAGGAACAGTTTATTAAAAAGCAAACTCTAGCAAAGGAGCTACAGGGTGCATGAGTTACATAAGATTAATTAGTACAAGCCTTAATATAGGATTGTTAACAATCATGATGCTTTAGTCAATATAAGCTGTTCAGGTTGTTAACGTACAATCATTGCTTGGCTGTCACAAATCATTGGTAATTCATGTTAGCAAGAATAGACTTCGTCGGCAATCGATTGACTAATTGCCCATCGCTAAGTCACTCGTTGGTTTGTTAACAAAGATAAAACCATTAAAAAAAGTAAGACAGTGTTTCCAGTTTATAATTCATGTTTCATACGCCTGGATATATCATACAGATTCAAGATGTTTAGACTTCATTAAAATATAGTGCATCCATGGGCATTGTTGTTCTTTTTCAACTCAAGAGCTTTTTTATTATTAGATGACAAAAAACAGAGAAGAGTATTGTTCTTAATTACCGTCTACAAACTACGCATTCCGGTTTGAGATCCACCATTTTTAGCTAATAACACAAGTTGTTTTCTATCTTTGGGGTTAATATGATGCTTCCAACTTCGGCGAATTGTTCCTCTTCATCACTTTATTACAAAAAGCAAGGACACTAAGAACCAATTCAATGAACAGCTATTTGATTCTCTAAAGTTAGATGGTTTGTACAGGAGCCAAGAACTAACATGCATTAAGAGTTCCGATCAGATCGAGTCCTGAACAATTTTGAGCCTGACGATATATCATAAGTTCAATAACACATAAACTAACCATGAATTGAAGCTTGGGACTTGCAAAGTTGTTTGAAGAATGAAGCATGCTTTGGTGATGCAGACTTTCATTTTGGTTGTGTGCCTATCATGATCTGCTCTTGCACAAACCATATATTTTCCAAAAACAAATATGTATTCGTGAATTGTTTCTTTGTGTCTTTTTTTGTCAATGTGATCGTCTAAGAGGCAAATAAGGAACAATCCATATGCTTCAATATTAGTCATGAAACACTTGGACTCCTGCCAAATTCAGTATATCTCAACCCTGCACTCCACCGACCAGCTCGACCCGCCGGACATCTGAATACTTTTTAATATTAAAAAAATTATGTCCTCATCACTCAGTAACAAAACACGTACCCACATACGTGGTTCTTCTCCGGAGCATATCACACAGTAACAACACCCACCTCGCTTACCTATTTATTTTTTTCTCTCTCTAAAGCCATATCCCACCCTCTTTAACATTAAACGGTTTGGGCTTTCATGGGTTTTGAATCTTACTGCAATGCAACAAGAGATGAGCGGCGGGGATTTGTTTGATGGTAGTGGTTTCGATGTTTGGTGATGCTGGTGGTTTCGGTGTTTCGTGACTATTTTTTGGCCCTAATAAGGTTTAACTTAAAGAAGGTTTATGATTTTTGATATTTCATCATTTTGAGGGTTAACTGATTTGATTGAATTCGGTTATGATTTACGTTTGTCTTTGGATTAAAATGGTTATTTTAGAGTTTATTGAATTGGGTTATGATTGTATGTGGTTTTATTTCGAGGATTAATTAAGTTGGTTTATGCATTCTTTCATTTGTAAAATGGTTTAGTTAACTTAGGTGAACAAAAGTGGGTAAAAATGATTTGTTTATCATCAAAATCTTACATACTGCGTGATGTGGATTTGGATAGCGGGGCAACCAGTCGGGTTTGCAACCATGTTGTGTAAGATAACTCATAGACCTAAGTGTTTTTGAAATGCGTTAGAACTTGCCAAAACTTAATGTGCTTACTTGGTATGTGATAAATATTCATAAACTGGTAAAATAATTGAATGCCTAAGATGCGACAAACTGATTTTGTAAACATTTTAGTATTTTACTCAAACTTGATATGATAAAGTTTTTAAGAACATGATCATACTCGAGGTTAGCAATTTGTATGTCGTATTTGGTGTGTGACATTCTATTTATTCCGATCTATATTTTCTAGCAATGTTTTGATATTCGGTTTCTGAATTTTTGTAGGTAAACAATTTCATGTAGGCGCGGTTGCGTCTTATAATCTGTTGGGGCATAAGGCAAGGTCCGAAAACACAGCAGTGGTGGATAAAGGGCTACCTGCTATGGTCAATGTTGTGCACGCTCGATCGTGGTTGTGGATGCCCGTATCTTGGCGGGTGTGGTTAAGGGGTTTTTTTCTGTACTAAAAGGAGGCTGTGATGATAATATTTGAGCGTCCCTAAGCGGATTCAATTAAAATTTTGATTACGTGCATCTTGGCGGGGCAAACTTGCTAAGTTTGCAGCCATGGAGACCGTATCCTCATATGCAATTACTCACTTATCTGAGCCTCAAAATAGAAAACTAATTACTTTCTACATTCTTTTTTAGCGAAAATAACACCGAGTGCAGCACGCTCTAACAAACATCCCGTCTAACAAACTCTTTCTAAGAACACTTTATCCCGCTCTAACAAAAACCTACACAAAGGCAATCTCAGGTAACATTTTTTCTCTTTTATAATTCCCATATTAGAGAACTTTTCCATATTCATTAATTGTGGATTGCTTGCAGATAGTAGCGGGTAATCCGATGGTGGGACAGAATGTTAGCAATGGATCAACTTCTGTTGAAGGTGGCGTTCAACGTTGCGTCAGATACTACTTCTGCGTATATCTAATTTGTTAGACAAAGGAATAAGATGATGGGATACGCGTTTGATACTGCTTATTTTCTTATTGTGATTTCAGGTCGTAATATTTAGTCGGGCTTATTATTTGCTGCTATTTTTAGGTGTGAAATGTGTGTGTTTAGTTTAGGGAGGAAGAATGTGCAGCAAAAGTGGTAAAGAACCTTACTGGAAGATACTACGCAGGTATGTCCCTTTTTTCATTGTATGTAATTATAATGACTTTCACCTAAATTTAACAATTTGCTTCTTCTTTTCTGTACATGTGTCAAGTACCAGGTCATTCTTCAACTCGCTCTTGAGTTTGGAATCGTAACTGAGTTGGTGCTTCTCAAGGCGCCTTATGAAAGGAGGCCAGGCACTGGAAAACGCACGTAAGGTTACTTTAATAATTTCTCTTCCAATATCTTTTGTTCCGTGGATACTACTATAATTAAAAAGCATTGGTATTTGTATGATTATGCAGGTGAATTGCAGTGTTGGCTTATGTGCAAGTCCTTTCTCTTGGGGACCTGCTGTTGGTGAAGAAGGTGCGTATACAAGAGTCACCTTACCTAATGTGGAAATTTCGTGGCCTCTCTTGGTAAGTGTCTTCTCCCTCTCAGTTTGTTTCACATCTGTATTTAAAACACACGTTGCTATCAATCGAAAATAAGGTTCACTGATACGACTGTAGTTTCTGTCGAGTTTTTTTAGGTTATTTGACTTTGTTATTTTGTTTACGTTTTAGGTTTAAACTGTTCATTGTGTGTGTCCATTAACTTTAGATGGATAGTTTATCATCGCAGATATATTTTTGCGATGTGTGTTTAGTTTAGAGAGGAAGAAATGCATGTGTTCAGTTTAGAGATGATAATGTGCGTGTCCATTAACTTTGTGATGATAATCGGTTACACAGAAATTAGATATACGCAGAAATTAGATATAGCGGGTAATTCTATAATTTGTCTATCTGCTATGATCAGAATTGGTGTTAAGGATCAGATTATTAATTAACTTTTAAGAAAAAATTAGTGATGATAAATGCGTGTCAAGTGTTTTTTGGTTCAACTCTAAAAATCTATGTTCATGGTGCTTATTTAGGGGGTGTTTAGGATTGTTAACTAATTTTGAGTGTTTGATTAAAAGTGATCGTTTGCTTAATGTAAGCAAATAAGCAATTCCAAAGAATTGGCAGTTTTGATGGGCTGTTTATGTTTCGGTGAGCTTATTTATAAGTACTTGATGGTTTACACTTTAAAGGGTGTTTAGGGATAAACAAAGTTGGGATTCGCTTATTTCAAACTGCTTATGTCAGGTGGCTCCTTGCACAGAAGAATCATATATTTGTAGACAACTAATAGTAGCGTCAGTTGTGGCTCCTTGCACAGAAGAGCCATATATTTGTTGTTTGAGAATTTTTATTTGCAAGTTAACATAGTTAATAATTTCCCTAAAATCTGCATTTTCTAAAACTCAACAGTCACATCCCAAAAGAAGGAGTATATGCTATGCCTCTCTTTTGTGCAAATAAAATAATATGGTTGTCACATATATATATATCAATTGTTCATGTGCCATTTTTACTGAATATAGCACACGACAAACCAACAAATAGTAGTATATTAGTGACATATTAGTGTGCTATCTGTTAACATGAACTTGAGGTAAATATACTCTATCTATATTTTCCAATTATATTGTCTATCTTTACATTTCCGTATACATAATAAATTGTTGATTATTAATCAGAGCCTTATAGGGATAGAATAAATTTTATTGTCACACATTGTAATAATTCCCTTTTTTCTACACTGTTATAAAAAAAGTAAAAATGCATTTACCGATTTACATCCGTTCTTTACAGTTACCGTGAGGCTTTAAGAATGTTGTATTACGCAGACCATCATGGGTTTCCTTTCGTCACATTTATCGACACCCCAAGGGCATTCGCGGACCTGAAATCATAGGAACTAGGCCAAGTATGTAAATTATATATAACCCGGGTTTCCTTTTTTTCTAAAAGTCGCCACTTAGTGGTTAATTTATTTTTATGCATTTGTTAATAACATGTTTTCAATTAATCCGATCTGATGCGACCTGTTTCAACTGTACCTAAAGAAACCTGTTTTGACGCATAAGCCAACATCCCCTACTACTCTGTGCCACCTTAATTATCTTACTTAAAATTTGTCGGTTTTTGGTATGGATCTGGCTAAAAGATGTGTGTTTATTCTTTAATAGAGGGCGAATGAACATATTTGTTAAGTGCTCCTGCAATCATATATAGTTTCTATTATGACACATAAATTGTCTTCCTAAGCACTTGATTTTTTTGTTCATGAGTGAAAAAGTGAATGCGCTTTTTATGAGGGCATGTGTAATTTACTTTTGGGTCTAATAACAGGAACGCGCTCCATCTTTAAATGAAAGTTCTGACATTTGGCCTTTAAATTGGATGACTTCAAATTTACTCATGAACAGGCAAAAACACATTCCCTACTTCCGGACCCATGAAAATTACAACATCTGATTAGAGACGGGCTTCTCTCTAACTCTCTTTTTTTGTCTTTTTGTCGAAAGTTTGTTCAAAATACTCTTTAGCTCTTTTATTCATTTTTCCTTCTGCTTTATTTCAACAGAAAAACACAGAAAAAAGGTTAAATTATGGAAGAAATGACCATACGTATCTCTCCTCTACAGCAGGCGTAACAAGAAGCACATTTGGTCTCGAGCATCTTTGACCTGTAAACACGGAGAAATGATCCATGCACTCCCATTCCTACAATAGTCACTACTGGTAACGATCCCTGCACTCACATTCCTACAATAGTCACTACTGGTAATTTTCTTGTTAATCGTATATATATAACTCAAATTTCTTATTGTAGATGGGGAATCCTTGGGAGATTGTGAGAAATGACATCTCATATCCTGTAAAATTCTATGGGAAAGTTGTCACAGAGATTCTGATGCAAGAGACGATGGATTAGGAGTGAGCAGGTGACTTTTCAAGTGGCAAGAATGACATTTTTCAAGTAATTAAATAAAAGTTTTCATCAAACATTATAGTACTGACGCAATATTTGTAAAATAGGGTAATGGAAGATCGCTTTGGATGATGCATGGAATATTCCGATCTAATGGAAGGTGTGGCTATGTTTTTTTTTGAAAGGCCAAGATATATTAGAAAAGAGCTCCAAGGAGGAGGCTCAGAGAGACAAAAAGAATGTACATAAGAAAAACAGAAAAAACAACCTGAAAGCTACAACAACCAACAATTATATAAAAATATCAAAGGGCCTAACAATCCAACAGTTCCAGTTAACCAAATTCGAGGGTAGACGAGCTAAAATCCAAGTCTTTGAAAGCCGTTGAATGGACGGGAAGATATCTTGATCTTTGATTATCAAGCTACTATCTGAATCAGAAGTAACCAACTTGTTCCTCCATTTCCATATAGCCCATATGGAACATTGAAACACCCCCTGCACAACCTTTGAGAGCCTTGAGCGCCAATTTGACGGGATTGAGAGATTACCGAGAGCAATATCAGAAACGGAGAACGAGGCGAAAGTCCCGGGAGGGGGCAAGTTCCACCAACTCCAGACCTTTCTCTAAACTTTTAAAGCAAAGGGACACCGAACCAGAGAGTGCTCAATATCTTCCAATGCGATATCACAAAAAGGGCATGATGTAGAGCTGAGCACAATTCCACGGATAGAAAGATTGGCTCGCGAAGGGAGTCTATCCAACGACGCTCTCCACACGCATATGTTAACTTTTCGCGGTATCCAGGAGTTCTAATAATGATGCTTACCAAGAACAAAGTTGTTAAGCGATAGGTTTTGAATCTTCTTCGAAAGAGTGTTAACTTTGAAGATGCCTGAAGCCTCATCCGCCCAAGACCACTTATCAATCCCATCCCCATCTAAAGTAAGGTTACCAATACGAGAGACGAGATTGGTAAGCTCATCTAAAGCTCTACCGCGAGAGGGAGAACGCCAAGCCCAATTGCCACTCCAAATGCCATCCGAACAGATCCACCGATCACTGATCTTGCAATCTTTGAACGACTCGAGAGCGAATAATCTAGGAAATAAGTCCATTAAACGCGAACCATCTCCACACCAGTGGCCTTTCCAGAAGGAGGTGCTAGAGCCATTATAAATCTTAAGGGTAAAGGAATCTTTAAAGGAGATGTTGATGTCCTCAATATGTTTCATCGTCTTTAAAATATCAACCCAAGCACCACCGATAGCATAACTTCCAGGCGCGTCCCCAAAACCTCCATCAGGACCGTAGAACTCACTAATTACCACACGCCATAGAGCTTTATTTTCATTTAGAAATCGCCACTTCCATTTACCTAGCAGCCCAAGGTTCTTAGAATGGAGGCAACCGACCCCCAAACCACCCGACTCCTTATCGAGGAGGACCGACTTCCATTTTACCCATGAGATTCCACGCTGGGAATCTTTGAACCCCCAAAAAAATCTGCTCCTAATTGATTCGAGCAGGTTGATAATTTTCATTAGGGCCTTAAAGAGAGAAAGATAGAATATTGGAAGGATACCAAGGATCGACTTAATGAGAGTGAGTGGACCCCCAATCGAGAGAGTTTTGGCTTTCCAAGATGAGAGCCTTTCTCTAATACGATTTACGACAACATTCCAACCTGCGACTCGGTTCAGCTCGTTCCAATTACATACTCCTAAAAGGCAGCGCCGAGATAGATAAAGGAGAGGAGCCATGCTCACAACAAGGACAGACGCAACAAGCCTCAACATCCATCCGACCTAAACACCAACCCCATAAAGCCTCCCTGCTCATATCAATGTGACTTTAAGACCCTATGGGTGCCTTCCAAAACATTAAGAACACGAATAAGAGTATAAGCATTAAGTCTAGACCACATCTCCAAATAATAAGCAACATCCGCATAATGAAGAGAGAGATATTGGTTCTGCTATACTCGGAGAGATACTCAATATAGACCCCTTTTCGGCAACGCTTCCAGACTGTCCCTTGAAGGGCTGGCAACAAAAAGAAAAAGGAGGGGCGATAAAGGCTCGCCTTGACGGAGGGCCAGCTCCATCTTGAACTCTTTAGATGGAGAGCCATTGATCAAAACCGAGATGGAAGCCGAAGATAGACACGAGGAAATCCACTTCCTCCATTTAAACCCAAAACCCATTTGTCTCATAATGTCAAGGATGAAGCCCCAATTGACACTATCAAACGCTTTCTCAAAGTCAACGCTTAGAAGAGTCAAAAGTTTATGCTTTTCCAATGAGGCCATACGAATGATCTCGTTAACAATCAGACAACCATCGAGAATTTGCCTTCCCTTAATAAAGGAAGATTGATTGGGGCCAATAATTGTGTCAATAACCTTAGCCAATCGAGAAGCAAGCAACTTGGAAATCACCTTATAGACACATCCGATGAGACTGAAGGTTAACTATTTCCTATGTTGAGTATGGATTGATCCAAAAGCAATGAAACATTAGCAGAAAACTGTAGGTCAGTAAGAGAATCATCCTTAATGTTATTGTTTTTGAATGTATTTTTCATTGGTATAATTTTCATTAAGTATTATATAACACAAACACAAATATTTACAGTCAAAGTTTATGAAAAAAGACCTCAAAGATTCCATTGTAGACACTTAATATGGGACGGAGGGAGTAATATTTTACAATTATTGTTTGAGAATAACAGTAGGTACAGCCAAAATAGATGTACCATGTAATATTTATAAATTTATGGTAAGATGCATAGTAACGAACTAATATTGACAACTAATATTTACAAATTATAGTAATATTGTACAGTTATGTGTAGTAACAAAATAACGTTAACCTGTTGATTATCAACTTGTGAAAGAAAATCTTTGTATACTATGTTCTTGGTTGGTGATTTGTTAACCCTGAAGTTTACTAATACTTTCAGCCCGTCTGGGGTAGTTTCTCTTGAAAGGGCAACATATAATTGTCCGTGGCCAAAGACAGCATCCGGAAGATATATTCCTATCTTCTTTAACGACTGACCTTGAGCTTTATTTATTGTCATTGCATAACAGACTTTCACAGGGAACTGTTTTCTTTTAAAATTCAAACCGACATGACTTTTCAATCGCACCCTTTCATTTCATTTATATAGAAACAGAATTGTAAACATTCAACTTGATGACAGATTTGATTTATAATAAAGATTGATTTAGGTATATTTGATTTCGGGATTTTTGATATTCGATCCTACATTTGGCATCAGAGCTTTTGGTTAATCACAACCAAAGAAATCATCATATACCTTGTGTGTTCATCTCGAATCCAAACGCACAGATTTTTCCCAGAAAAGATTCAACAAAACCAAACACTTATCAAAATCTTCATACCAGTGTTTTCAGAATCCTTCCAATCGGGCAAATCCAACCATCGCCACCAAGTGATTTATAATCACCGGCATCGAAGGGGTTTCACCCGGAAACAATCGGAAAAATCACAACCAAAAGAATAAGACGGCGTTTCACTCGAGACAGGAAATAACCACCACCGGATAACAGAAAGTCATCACAAATAAGGGACGAAAATTAAATCAACAAAAGGAACAAACACACCTTTTGTAGATCCAAATCCGACACCCTAGAAGGAATCGTCATCGATTCAGGTTATCCAGAGAAAAAAAAACCCCATTCTGAGGCGGTTTCAATAGATCCCAATTGGTGCGAATCATCGCACAAATCGAATCAAGGGAACAAGTGGTTAACGAACACAAAGACAGAAGGAGAGAGAGCATTAATAGCCATCTCAACCGGCGAACAGACCCACCGGAGAAGAATAGCATCGGACAAAAGGCCTCAGAGACTCCATTGGAGAGTCTATTAACACACAGAAGAAAACAGAGGCGCGGAGGAATAAAAGGGACGACGTAGGGTTTATTCAACCCTAGCAGGTTTTGCCAAAGCCTATATACCCCCCTCCATTTTGATTATTATTATATATCTGATTTAGAAATAGATATATAGTTTTAGGCATTGACAGATTTTACCCCTGAATATAGATTTAGGGTAACTCAGCCTAGAACCCGGAATAGAATATAGTAAGCCTAAGAATTTATATTGCCTACTATATTGAGAGAATAATTTTTAAGGAGTAATTAACCTTAGGTTATTCGCTTTGATTAGAAAATCCCCAAGGATAGTTTTTTTTGAGAAAACTAGTCCCGCTAAGATTGATTGCCATTAAGAGGCACGAGCGCTCACCCCAGATCTTAGATATTTTAATTTTGGGAGATTTTATTTGATATCCTAGAGATATGACGAAAGATAAAGATAGTGGAGAAACTTCAAAAAAGGAAGTAGGTACTACAAGTACACCACAATTTCAATGTCCAATGCTAAAACCCTCGAATTACTCACTCTGGGCAATTCGAATGCAAATAATCCTCGAAGCGAATGGATTATGGGAAATGATAGAACCCGATGATAAAACCCAAGCAGATAATAAAAAGGATAAAACTGCTATGGCATTCCTTTACCAAGCCTTACCAGAAGAACAATTGCTTCAAATCACAAAACACAAAACCGCAAAAGCCATATGGGACGCCTTAAAAACTAGACACATGGGAGAAGAAAGAGTTCAACAAGCACGATTACAAACCCTCAAATCCGAATTTGAGATGCTACATATGAAAGAAGATGAAACAATTGATGCCTTCACCACAAAACTAACAACTCTTGTAAACAAAGCCTCTAGTCTAGGGCATACCATGAAGGATGGAGAACTAGTACGCAAACTACTAAACGCTGTACCCGATAGGTATCTACAAATAGTTGCGTCAATAGAACAATACTCAGACTTAGAAGAAATGACTCTAGAGGAAGCAATTGGTAGACTTAAGACCTACGAAGAAAGGATTAAGTATAAGAAAGGCAGGCAAGTGGATAATCAAGAAAGGTTGATGTTCACACGACACGAGAATAAAGGAAGATTTTCAAGAGGACGCGGACGTGGAAGATATAGATTTTCACAAGGAAGAAACCGCGAGAATTTTAAGGATGAGAGGAAAGATGGAGAAGACTCTCACAAGAACTCCAATAACAACTCCAAGAGATCAAATTTTGATACTGGCAAATTGACTTGCTATAAATGCAATAAGATAGGGCATATTGCGCCTAGATGTCCTGATAGGGCAAAACACAACGAGCAATCACATCTCGTTGAAGAAAATTTAGAACCCACCTTACTAATGGCAATATTAGAGGATGAGGAACAGAACGTCTCCCAAGAAGGCATAGGATATAAAGAGACGAATAAAGAGAGTCTATGGTATTTAGACAACGGAGCTAGTAATCATATGACTGGAGTAAGAGAGCATTTTAAAGAACTAGATGAGAAGGTTAGTGGAAAAGTGAAATTTGGAGATGGTTCATATATAGAGATCAAAAGAAAAGGGCGCATTATAATAGAAATGTGATGATGACAACAAAGAATCATATCACATGTCTGTTACATTCCTGACTTAAAGAGCAATTTATTGAGCCTAGGACAATTCTTTGAGATCTGGTTGTAAAGTTGTAAGGAAAATGAGAAATTACGACTTATTACCAGAACAATAATACTTCATGAAAGTCACCACGCAGAAAACCGACTTATAAGGCAAATCTAGAATAAGGTACACCCGTTTGCTTATTAGCAAACTTAAAGGAGGACACATGGTTATGGCACGCAAGATTAGGACACCTCAACTTTGAGTCTCTAAAATCAATGGCTCAAAAGGATTTAGTCCATGGAATACCCGCTATTAAACATACAACACAAATTTGTGACATATGTTTGATAGGTAAACATAGCAGAGCACCATTCCCAAAGAAAGCAAAAATAAGATCCACCTCACCTTTAGATTTGGTATACGGAGATTTGTGTGGACCAATCACACCACCAACACCTTCTGGAAAGAGATACATATTCTTGTTAGTAGATGACTACTCAAGATATATGTGGGCATACTTCTTAAATACGAAAGACCAAGCATTCGATACTTTCAAGGAATTTAAGAAATCGATAGAAAATGAACTAAGGACAACATTGAAAATGTTGAGAACGGATCGAGGAGGAGAATTCACATCGAATGAATTCACGCAATACTGTAAGGTAAACGGCATAGCACGACAACTTACTGCACCTTACTCACCACAACAAAATGGAGTAGTAGAAAGGAGAAATAGGACAATTATGTCCATGACGAGATGTATGATGAAAGCGACGAACATGCCACAAAACTTTTGGGCTGAAGCTGTTAGACATGCCATACATATTCTAAATAGTGTTCCTACAAAGGCACTAGAAGACATCACTCCATACGAAGCAATTAAGAAGAGAAAGCCAAACTTAGAAAACCTGAGGATTTTTGGCTGCATAGCATATGCAAAGGTACCATCACAACATCTAACTAAATTAGATGACAGAAGCATCAAAATGGTACACTTAGGAAGCGAACAAGGATCAAAAGCTTATCGCTTATATAATCCAGCAACACATAGGATATGTGTTAGCAGAGATGTGAAATTTAAAGAGGATGAAACATGGGATTGGAATGAATACATAAGTGAGCACACGGACAATGAACCAGAATGGACTGACTTCAAAATTGGAGATACTGAAGTCACAAATGAATATCATGATCAAGAAACTGAACCAACTGAAGACAATGACGAGTTTCCAAATAATAATGATGATTATGCTTCACCACCAAGAGATTCCCCCCTACAACATCAAACACCTCACACATCACCAAGACATTCACCTGAAGTAATTTCCCAAGTCACACCAGACACCTCGAGACAATCAAACTATCAAGGCGACCATGACTCAACTCAAGTCATAAACTCTCCATCACAATTTGACCACACGCCTGTAAGAGGTTTTAGAACACTAAGTGACTTATATGAGAACACCGAGGAATTACTACTCGCTGAAGATGAACCCAAGAATTACAAAGAAGCATCAAGCGATCAAAAATGGATAGAAGCAATGAAAACAGAGTTAGACTCCATCAATAGAAACAATACATGGGAGTTAACCACCCTACCAACTGGCCATAAAGCAATTGGATTAAAATGGATATTCAAGACCAAGAAAGATGCTAACGGAGATATAATCAAGCACAAGGCTAGATTAGTAGCAAAAGGCTACATACAACAACATGGTATAGACTTTGAAGAAGTCTTTGCACCAGTGGCGAGAATGGAAACAATAAGGCTGTTACTTGCCATAGCTGCTACAAATAAATGGGAAGTACATCACCTTGATGTAAAATCTGCATTTTTACATGGAGACTTAAAGGAAGAAGTGTACGTCACACAACCCGAAGGATTCACAAAAGAGCAAGACAAAGGAAAAGTCTATAGACTTATAAAAGCTCTATACGGATTAAGACAAGCACCTCGAGCATGGAATATAAAACTAGACAACACTTTGAAATCCCTAGATTTCAAGAAATGCGCACTGGAGCAAGCCATCTACACGAAGACATCAAAAGACTCAACACTGCTAATAGGAGTCTATGTAGATGATTTAATCATCACTGGAGCACCGAAGAAGGAAATTGACAAATTCAAAGCTCAAATGAAAGAAAAATTCGAAATGAGTGATCTAGGATTATTAGCCTACTATCTGGGAATAGAAGTCACACAAGCAAATGGTGACATCTCGATCAAGCAATCTGCTTACGCAAGCAAAATCTTAAAAGAAGCTGGAATGATAGACTGCAACGAGACATTGATACCAATGGACCCAGGAACAAGATTAACGAAAATAACGGAAGGGACAATGGTCGATTCAACCGAATATCGAAGCATAATTGGATGCTTAAGATATCTACTTCATACAAGACCCGACTTAAGCTATTCCGTAGGATTACTAAGTCGATTTATGCAAGAACCAAAAGAACAACACATGAAAGCTATAAGACAAGTACTGCGCTATGTAAAAGGGACAAAGGATTATGGAATCACCTACAAGCATAACGGAGGAAACAAGATACATGGATTCAGACGACATTTTAGCTAAGGAGTTAACACTCAATAAGGAAATGAACTACTGGCATAGGAATTCTTCTATGGAAGAAATCACCAATCAGCTGGATTAACGCAGAAACAAGCAACAGTGCACAATCATCCATGCGAATCAGAATTCATCGCAGCAAATAACAGCAGCAGCGATGCAAGCATTATGGAATAAAAGATACTATTAGGCCAAGCTTACACAATCCAAGAAGAAAAGATCACAATACATAGTGACAACAAATTCAGCAATAGCAACAATGAAGAACCGCTGTGTTTCATGGAAGGAGCAAAACACATTGACATTAAACATCACTTCAATTTAGAGAGATTGCATGAAAGAGAAGATATTCAAGTCGAATTCATAAATGGAGAATACCAGAAAGCTGATATACTCACAAAAGCACTCCCGAAGATCAGATTTCTGACTATGAGACAACTAATCGGACTCAAAGACCTGAGCAGCAGCGCTTGTGATTAGGAGGGAGAATATTGGGTCAAAACCCACACGGGTAATCACAACCCGCAGCCTAGACCCGCTGGAAAAGAAAAGACCCAACTTTTACAAAGGGATGCATCGGTTCATTCAAACCGACATGACTTTTCAATCGCACCCTTTCATTTCATTTATATAGAAACAGAATTGTAAACATTCAACTTGATGACAGATTTGATTTATAAATAAAGATTGATTTAGGTATATTTGTAATTGCCCGTGGCCAAAGACAGGTTCCAGAAGATATATTCCTATCTTCTTTAACGACTGACCTTGAGCTTTATTTATTGTCATTGCATAACAGACTTTCACAGGGAACTGTTTTCTTTTAAAAATAAATGGTCTTCTGGGATCTTTGACAGTTAACGCTATACGTGGTAAGAAAACTTTTTGGTTGATTCTTGTACCTATGATTATTCGGGCTTCGATTACTTTTGGCAAAAGTTGTGTAACTATTAGCCGTGTACCATTACAAAGACCACCGACAATATTTATATTACGTAGTAACATTATAGGTGAACCTACTTTTAAAGTCAACCTGTGTGGTGGTAAACCTGGAAAAGATAAA
>BQNB010032587.1:0-53037 GCA_026074375.1 Tanacetum coccineum | reverse complement strand
TACTGACTTGGATTTATTCAAGGAAGTAACATCCTTTACAGGCTAAAGGCTTATTATACTAAGGTATATCGATCCTACAAAAATAACGACTTTGGTAGAGTATTTATATTCTGGAATTCTGTGTGTTGTAGTCATGCTGGTATTCAGACCCGCATTTACACACGATCTTACTCATAAACGCAACATGGAGGATCATACCGAGCAAATCCCAGGGGAGTTTCTCGTTCTGATTCTTTTAATTTTCTTTCCTTAATGTTATATTTATACAATGAGGTCTTTGTATATCTCAAGTGGGGAGAGGAGAATTAGAACGCTTTCTTGTCCTAATTTTCACTATAAAATGCTTAAATTATGCCTAAATTTTAAAAAAATAGCATACTTTTATGAAATTATTAGTTACATAACCCGCACACATAACCCTTAATTCCATTTGTGAGGATTTAGCCTTTTCGTTTCTCCCAATTTTACCCTTAAATTCCATAAAAATATGAGTGTGTCGGTCAATGGCGGAACTATAAATGGGCAGGGGAGGGTCCTGGCCCCCCGAAGTTATGATAACTAGTGTAAATATTAGTTCTTTGGTCTCAAAGTTATTGTCCATATTTTTATTTTGGTATGTTCTAAAAAATTCGGCCTCCCCAAAATAAATGTTCAAGTTCCGCCACTGGTGTCGGTGATGTTGTAAACTTTAGAACTTGTCTTGGTATATCTACTCGAGACCACAATAATAAGTGCTATTTTAAATAGAAGGAGTGACTTGTCTAAACTAGTAAATTTCTAGGATTACACCCAAAAAAGCTTATATATGTTGTGATATTAACTAACTACACTAGTTAGTTAACCCCCGTATAAACCCTTTTGTTTACTCTTATTTTTAGATTAAGATACCCCTAGAAAAACATGCTGAGCCATTCTATTTTTTTCCTACATAAAAATATTTGTTTCGTTACACCTTTACACCTTAGCCTACCCTATTAGATTAAGTCATTAATCGGTTACTAGTTGCTTTTGTGTAAAGTATTGTATTTTCTGTCGCAATGCATATTTTCTATCTACAGTTAGGTCGGGAAAATTGCACAATGCAATTGGGTACGTGTGTGGATTTTCTATCTCTGGTTAGGTCGGAAAAATTGTACAATGCAATTGGAATGTGAAAGTAGTGTATATTTTAAGTCTCAAATTTTCGTGTGTTTTACTACTTTCACAATTATTTTTTACATCCGAAGTATGGAGGATTATGGATAAATTATTCGGATTTATTGTGTGACACCCCCAAAATACGATACGCAGCGGAATACAACATTTGGGGTGCTACTTCATAATACATACACACAAGTCCCAGTAAACGTTCAAAAGATTCGTTTATAATTCAAATTTTATTTTAATTATATGAAGAACATTAGAGTTACAAGGTCTCAAATTAACTTAAAAACTTCATTTCAAAAAGTCATGATACGACTTCTCATCCAAAGCATTCTTTTGCTTAAATAAACAAACATTTCACCGAGACACAGTCCTTGATATCCGCGTTTCGTTCCATCCAAGCCATCAATAGCACCAATACCTGAGATACATGCTTAAAAACGTCAACAAAACGTTGAGTGAATTCATAGAGTTTACAAACAACAATCAGAACGTAATATTTGGTTCTACAAAACATGTGTGCCTGCTAGCTAGGCAGGGCACACAACTTTTCCATCTATCGAATCTTAACACATTTATCATTGTAGATAAAATAAGTAACCGGGTAGTATGCCACCACCCCTTTCTCAATACAAAATGTCTGTTACAGGGTGTTCACCAACGGATCCAGACCCCGGACAGGGTAGTCAAACCCAATAGATCTATTTAATGCATTCGACGTTTACCTCCTCGGTAATTAACGAGTACACAGTCAAAGGCATAAACTCATAGCATGGAATCATATCACATATCAAAACACATTGTGTTCACTTTTCAAAACAAGCAACAACAAGTACACATCACGTTACTTGTGTTCCATTTTTCAGAACAAGCACGTATCCCCCTCGCAGGTTTTAAAACATTTTAAAACAGTTCAAAAGCAAGGCTATGAACTCACCTTGATCTAAGCCGAAGATCAAATAACCGAAACAATCCAAAGTCGTCTCAACAACGAACTCAACTGCGACCTATAATTTATGTCGCTTAACTATTATACCGTAAGATACGATTGAATAGTGTGTGCATCGCAACTATTGAAATAGTATAAATATACATACACATGTGATGAGAAATCCACTTGCGCGTCCAAGATCCTAAACTCCACATAATTGAGTTATGATCATTCCTTTTGTTACACGTTCGATACTTTATCGAAAACTTTCTATTTTCGGAAACTTTCTATTTTTAATAGGTTGCTATTTTCGGAAAGTTACCATTTTTAGTAAGTCCCGTCATCTAATTATATTTATAATAATATTCATTTATCTCATCACACATTCGACGTACCAATTGATTATCATTTACTCGTAGCGGTATTATATTTCGATTATTACAAAAGTTACTATTTTTAGAATTATCTCTCTTCGTAACTATTGTTAAGTCTAAAATGTTATAATCGAAATAATAATAGCGTTTATGTTTTTTATATAAACACCCAACAAGACTCACATCAACTCGTTGACTTTCAAAAGTCAACGTTTGACTTTATTTGACTTTGACTTTATGTATATATATATTGTCTAGATTTGACCCGCTCAAAACGACCCACGATATCACATTTTCACGACTCGGACTCTAAAGAGATTTTATGCAAAACGATATTTCGGACACTTTTTAGCTTTAGCCGAGACCTGAAACTCTACAGAGAATTACCAAAATGCCCCTGTAAGTTTTTGCAGGAACTTATAACATTTTTAATAAAGTGCAGAATTTGACTTTCAGTTTTGACCCGTTATTACGCGATTTTAAAACTAAGAAACCTCGCGGCAAAGTAAAACGTCATTCCGAACAACTTTCGTGTAAAAGTGCTCAAACCGGACGTTTTTGAATCTACCAGCAACTAGTATATTTCACAAGACACTTTATTTTCTACTTAAAGTGTATATTTTGTTTTCGCTCTAGATTCTTCGTTACTAGGAGTTAGAAGCTCCATTTTATATCAAAACGATCATCTAAGAAAACTTTATCATATTTTTAATTAAAAATTAGATTTCACAATATCTCGATCCTCGTTTTCCGCGCCAAAGTTTCTGCCCAAATTTACGAGCTACAAAATGCGCCAAAATCCATTTTTAACCTAAAAATTCATTCACGACACATCTAAAATGGCCTATAATCCATATTTAACTCGCTCAATCAATTAATCACAAAAACTAACTAGACGACGCAAGATCTCACGGATTTCATCATATGCATCTACCGAAAACGAATCGAATCACAAAAACAATTATTAAACTAGCATGTAAAATACTTACAATGCTATATAACGCAAGATCGGACTCGATCAAGACTCGGCTCGTCCCTTTGTTCCTTTTGGCCGCGACCTTCGAACCCAAAACCAAACCAAAACCAAAACTAAATCAAATCCAACTATACCAAATCAACCCAAATCAAACCAAACTAATCTTGATTAATGACCAACCAACAAAACACACCCTTGTGTGTCTCTTCCTTGGTTCGGACCCACGACCGAAACCAAACCCCTCTAATTTTCAAACTAAATCTTTACCAAAGCTCTTACCCACTAATCTTATTAACTTTAATCAAATCAAATCCCACAAATTTTAACAAAACTCAAACCATGCATAAACCTTAATGCATGTTTATTTTTCTTCCATAGATGATCTTAAATACATCATCCAAACAATATTTGGTTGCTAGAAAAATGCAAACACCAAGGGTGTTTGCTTTGTGTGTTCGTCTAAACCCAAAAGGAAGGAGGGAAGGAGAAAACAAATTTCAACTTGATTCTTTATTAATCTAGATCATTTTTGGTGATGTTTGAATAGATTTCAATAATCAAAATTGGTTAATGGTGCTAGTGTTGGTATGTGTGTTTGTGGCCGGACAAGAGAGACAAGAAAGAGGGAGCAACAAAGTTTTTATGCTAGGTGATTACTAGTGAATATAAAGGATTTATAAACCTTGAGAATTATATGTAATCATTGCATCTTGGAACCAAAAATAAAATAGGTTGAGTGTGTGTGTGGCTATAGCCGGCTACAAGGAGGGCTAGAGCAAGCATGCAATTTTTTTTTGATTTTTTTACTTGTATTTTACTTGTGTACATTAAATTAAAAGTGACATTTGACACCATTTAAATAAAACGTAAACGTTAAATGCGAGTTTGGCTAAGGTCAAGGAACAAGGACGACATTCGTAAAGACAATAATTTACGATCTTAAAAATAATAACGAGACGCGACGTAAATTTTTACGATGCTTAAAACGTGTAACGATCGCGCGGTCAAACGTTGACTCGCGAAATGTCAAAAATACAAATTTCTAAATTCCGTTCGTAATAAAATACGAAAATAATTATTCTCGACAATTAAAATTTTAAATGTCGACATTCGTTCACATGATCTTATAAAATAAAAATTATGACGTCGAATTCGCGATCGTCATACGCGTCGTAAAACTTGGGTTGTTACATTCCACCCACCTTAAGGGAGCGTCGTCCCGGTGCTCGTCCTTTCTTACTCATCTTCATTTCATTTGCAGTGAGACGGTTTCCTCATTATTAAACGGACTCACATGCTCGAACGCCAAAAAAAATCACGCGATATAATATTTGCCTTGACTATTCCGGACGGAAATTCAACAAAACAAATAGTAATTCATATCAACGGAATCAAAAATATAATCACAATCGCTCTTATCACAAGAGACAAAATATGCCACGGAACATATCCGGGGAAACATAAATCACGTCGTTTTTAAACGAAATACTTTAAATGAAAGATCAACCCAAATCTTAATTCGGTGATCATTCCAACAAAACAAAGCGCATATCGCTACGCAAAACCAAAACATACGTCGCTAATCAAAGCCCAAGCGTACGTCATTATCCAAAACCAAAATACTCATCAATATCCAAAACGAAAATACACGTGTCGCCCTCCCGGTCTCATTTAATAATGCACCACCGGTTGCGAAAACGTCTCGAAGTACCTACGACCCCATCAAACGCATTATAGCGCTAATACATAAAATCACATAAGCACATAATCACATATTCGTCATTTTATGATGGCTTCACCTCTCGGCCTAGATTTACTCAGGCACTAATCACACTTGCTCATTATCACACTTAGCACAATCATGCTCGCTTATTATAAAGCCTTAGCAAAATAACTGTGCTCGCTTACCGTGAAGCCTTAGAAAAATTAACCGTGCTCGCTTACTATGAAGCCTTAGCAAATATAATCACGACATGTGGGTAAGCATTACCCAAGCCGATTCTAACCGCATTATACCATGCTTGCTAAATAGTCAAGCCATTCCGACAATAATTTCGATTCAATTACGGTTAAGTCCTATCCAACAATGATCATGCTTGTTAATCGTCAAGCCATGATCGACAATAATTCCGACTTAATTACGATTAAGTCCTAACCAACAATAGTCATGCTTGTAGTTTATCTTGCCGCGAATGACTATAGACTTTCAGGATACCAATCCATGTTCAAAGAAGACCTTTTGGGTGTGCGTACCCTCTAATTGAACTTTCACTGAGCCCCGGGCAAATATACGCATTTGCTCACATCCTAAGCCATATTATGGGCTACACAAAAGTGACATAAGCGCTTATTAACATTCAAAGCACATAGCACATAAAGCACATAAGGCACGTTTTTTCACATAATTTGGCGGCGATAATCCCGCTAAAAAGCACATTTTGTCAAAAGACAATTCAAAAGAAATAAAGAAAACAATTGAACATCATAGGCTTGTTGCTCGTTTGACAAAAGAAAAATCAAAATTCCAACGTTTCCGTACCGCGACTAGCATAGTCGACTCGATCCTAACGCATCGCATCGAATCTGAGATGACCCAACTAATCAAGTTGACACAATTACGCACATTCCTAATTCAATACCGTTCGACTTAAGGCGTTAGCTCCTTTGATTGTTCCTCCAGGATGAAAACGAATGTCACCATTCGGCTGGAATCTCCAATATTTCGTTCTTATATACGCACACTAAGTCGTCACGCCAAGGAGTAAGGACCACTACACCTAACCTTAAGTCAGGGGTCGCTTAGTGCCTTATTCTAAGCCTCGACGATTTCGGGTACATTTGCAACTATACTACCACTACTTTCTATTTCGGGGAAAGAAGTCTTCTTCACGGTCATTCGTTGCTAAATCAATGGGAATCACATATTTAACGTAGGAGAAGTCTTCTCCATTCCTCACTTTTAACCTCGGAACTAACCACCTTAGCTTCCACCTACCTTAGAAACTCTATATTTTCCAGAGATCCTTTCTTAGTGTCGGTATACAGTTTCACACCCTTGATAGCTCAAATCTACCATTGCTCACTAGCATACCGACCAAACTTGGTCTCGACACATGTCTCTATGACAGCTGTTGATCTTATATTCTCACGAATTAGACTTCACTCCTTTCTAGACACACTCGTTTCGAACAATACCATTGGTATTTTCCTTTCGGGAAGACTCGGTCCCAACGACTCGCATGAGACTCTCTCTATGCAGTCAATAGGAGTAGGGTTACTTGCACGGGAATCCGTAGCATGAGAAAAAACACTTTTCACTTTTGAGAAATCCAACTCGAACAATTTTCCAAAACTCGACATTTTAAAAGGCGACGATTTATCCGACATAGTGTGGTTCTTCTTAAATTATGCATAGTTGATCAAGTTATGCATAATTGAGGACCAAACGACATCATGTCCATCCTCGTCAAAATATTCCTTTTTCATACGCTACATGCGTAAGTTATTTTCTCGAAACAAAATGATTAAAAATAAAAATAGAAATATAATTGTTTAAAAGAAAGAAAAGAAGATAGCATCATTCCATCCTCCATTCTCATTATTTAAAAAAAAATTTAAAGGAAAATTTATTTGACACCATATGGTCAGTTTATGAAATTTGAAAACACATTTTTCCATTGTTTACACAAACAGTTTATACAACAAAATCAGTATAATTCACGCAACGACATTTGTGCAACACACAAATTCGTTACTGTGATTCCACAGTTTTAAAATCATCAATCTACAAAACATCAGTTCGGTCAATGGCCACAGCAAGTACCAAAAATAATAATACCCATTCATGGACTATGCAAGCAAATATCATACATGTGCGAAGGAGTCACCAACCGAAATCATTTAACACTCAAGGGCCTCAACATCCCAAATCACACAAAACTCATAACCAAGGATAACCATAATCTTTCATAACCATAACAATGATAATAATGTCGGGGGTTGTACACTTACAACTAAAAATCCCCCAAAAGTTACAATCTTCGGTTCCAAGACCGATACATCCAATCATGATGATTTCTAAGTTTCTAATACAAGGATCCTATCATATCTGAATGGCTGTGGTGTTTACAAAAACAAAATACACCCGACAGCATGACCTCAATAACTGGCACTAGCAGTTTAGTGACTATACAATGGTCATAATCCAACCAAAAATCAAAGTAAACGACCAATAGGACTACTAAGGTCCTGGTGGTCTCCTCTCCAAATTAGCAAGTCGTCTATCCATCCCAAGAATGCATTGCATCAATGTACTCTCATGGCTGCTCATCGCAGAAACCATGGTCTGCAACTGCTGAATCTGCGAATCTCTCTGCTACACAGCGGCCTGTAATGCCTGCACCTGCTGGCTCAATCTGATAATCACCTCGTCTCGCTGGGTCGCAGCCTGCTGACCCTGCTCCACCTGAGTACTGACCTGCTCTAATATGTCCTCGGCCTGAACCATCTGGGACGCCATAACCTGTACCTGTCCCTCTATAGCAGAAACCTTAGGGCCAATCTCCCCGATAGTAATACCATTCGCCACCTCAGCATCATTCACCTAGATCACCTTCTTCATAAGCTTTCTATGTCCGTAATCCAGGTTACCCATGCGGGTACTCAAATCCTCAATCACCGACGAAGGTACAGGAAATCTCGATGCTGGGAGGGTAAAAGTTTGTCCCTCAGCAGCAGTAGTAGATGGACCCCCTACCTCATAAGTGCTCGGTGGGGGCACCACTGGCATCAGAGGTGGTGTGACAGGAGCCATCAACCACTCCTCGTTCACCTCCCAAACCTCCTCCTCATCCTCGAATCCCTTAGAGTCATCGTCACTAAAATAGCCATCATCGAATAGCATGGCTATGTCCTCCTCCATATCAATGACCGGAGCGATCACCTGCTCCTCCATCTCCACTATCGGCTTAGCAATCTCACCAACTAACGAGCCAACCATCGGCTCGTCTGTGAGAATTCATAATTTTAGGTAATTAAATTATTATATTTTCTTCCTATTTTTACTTTTAAGTAAAATATATTTTTTTTTTACTTTCACCTGATTCGGCAAATTTCGTGCTCTTAGTTAAGTTGAGTCGTGCTTGAAAAAAATTTATTTCGTCTACGTGCTTATAGTAGTTTGATATTTCCATTGTTCACCCCTAAGAATTTTGTCTATTTCATTTGTTCATTTTAGTTTTACTTTGTGTTTCCGTCAAACTTTGCTAAACCTCACGTTTTTACTTAAGCCTTCACTTTCTATCTAATCAACACTTAACAAAAAAAAAATTACCCTATAACCTCCCCATGACCGGCCTAGGTTTCTCACACACACACAACACTTATTTTTTTCTCAATTCCCATAAATCTCATCACACCAACCTTACATGCAAATCTCATAAAAAAACATCCGTTTCCCCTTCTCCCTCCCCTTGGCTGCCGAAATTTTACCACCATCACCACCACACCTACAATTTTATACTACTCATTTTATTAATCACAACATGTTTCTAATGATCCTTGCAAAGTTTGGTCAAGATTGGAGTTGATTTGAAGGTGTTTTGGGTCCTTTTTGCAAGACTTTTGTTAGGGTTCATTTAAATCAAGGGGATAACTTTATTTGGTTTAATTAGAAGATTTGTGTTGAAGGTTTTGAGGGTTTAATAGGGTCTAATCTCAGCCCCTAGGTCTAAGGGGTTCTTGTGTTTAGTTTGTTGTCAATCATCTTCTCAAGTAAGTTTAATCCACAAATCTTTGATTTTTATTTTTGATTTGGTCCATGCAAGAGTATATTAATTTCTGGAAATATTGAGTTTTTGTGTAAGTTAATGTGTTAATATATCATGTATGGCATTGTATAGAATTTTGGGGTGTTTGGATTGAGGTTTGAATGGATTTTTGATAAGTTCATATGAGTAGTTTTAGGACAGCAAGTTGTAGCTGTGATTACGAAATATTTTTTGGCCTTAGCATACCTGGAAAATTTGATTTAATGATAGCCTTAGGTCTTAAGTGTATGTGGCAATTTGATGGAAAATCATCTCCTCCGGATGAGTGAGATACGGCCGTTTTACTAAAACGTGTCGAATCAGACCTAGCTGTAGAAATTAGGGCATAAGTCAAGGTTTTTGTACTAAACTTTTGTAAAATAATTATGTTCTCAGTAGGGGACTCATATTAGAGTCATCTCCAATTGGTTTCACTTAAAAAGCTCTTGTAGTTTTCAAATTATGTTCGTTTCCGTGAGCTACAAAATGTGTCGCTCCTTGTTCGGGACTGTTTTCAAGTGTTGGATAGAATTGAGTGTATAGAAAAACTTTTGACTTGGGAAGTTCTGGAAAATCCAATAGTTGTCTAGATATGTGTCTTAGGTGCTTGTAGCCGTTTGGATGGAGTGTTATTTAATCCGGATGATTGAGATATGGGTATTTTACTAAAATGGGTCGTTTTGTGCAAACTAAATTTGAAACCTTCATAAGTCCAAACTTTTCTATACTAGCACCCAAATTAGTAAAACTATAGCTTCTAGGTATTGAGTCAACTTAAATTTTGCCGCATATTTCATCCTCATTGGATTTACGGATTAGGAGATATGATACAAATGGTAAAGGCATAAAATTCAGAAAATAGATTACACTTGTAGTAAGGGGTAAATTAGTAATTTCACTTGGGTTCTGGATAATTTGGACAGCGGGAGCCACATTTCTGGAAAAGTATACTTTTAATGCCACCTATACGCGAAAACCTCATGTTTATATCTATTACAGATTATAAATGACACGCTTTCAAAGAGGAGTAAAATTTCAGAATTTTGTAAATAAAAAGGTTTAGATCGACGTAAAATCTAAAGTGAACACTTGTAAGTGAATTTGGTTAAAACTTAAACTAGAAACACGTCTTGGGGATGATATTAGTTCAGATGTGGACTGGGTTTTGAGTGTTTTGGACCCATATAAGTTAGGACACAATGCCATACTTGTTTCGTTAAATAAAAAAAATGTTTTATCCAAATTCCTTTCAATTTCAATTCAAATGGTGTGAGTATTTGTCGGTTAATTTTTCTAAGTCGCGTCTTTTATTTTAGGTTGCTCGTAGGGTATCCGATTACTTCAGCTCTTATCTTGTTATTTTTGCCGAATCGCTTAAAGGTGAGTTCATAGCCCTCTTTTAATACTTACTTGTTTTCTCAAAACTTCGAGGGGAGATTTCATGCTACATTTTTAACTTTTGAACGCAAGTGCTTTGAATTGTATGCTATCCTGATTATTGCCTGATATTAATGCCTAAGTCCCTTATCTGCTACTTAAGTCCCCTGTTGATCATGAACCGTCAGTTGCTATTGTAGTGAGCGCGAATGTTGTGGATAGATCTATCGGGACTGACAATCCCCGTCTACTTTTCCGGACTTTATGGTTTTTAGATAACCATGTGACGCATTTAACATTTGAGGTATCCTTGGGGTTATAGCAGTATACCCTACTTTTATTGGGGCAAAAATCTTGTTAAGGTGTCGGTGTCATGAGCTTAGAGCATTAATAATTACTTCGACATGAATGTGTTTCATTGTCACCATTTATTTAAATCTTGCGTTCATTCATTCTATTTATACAAACCTATGGATTCACTCAACAATTTGTTGACTTTTTAGCATGTTTAAATCTCAGGTCCAAAGGTGTGATTTTCTGGATGGGAGCCGCGTGGAGATGCTGAAGATGGATTCTGTGTTTTCTTTATTCGATGCTAAATTATTAAACTTATTTTAAATAACCCGTTGTTACTTTTGGAACTATGTGTTGGAACTACTCTGGTAGACTTTTA
The DNA here is from genome assembly GCA_026074375.1 of Tanacetum coccineum. NCBI lineage: Eukaryota > Viridiplantae > Streptophyta > Magnoliopsida > Asterales > Asteraceae > Tanacetum > Tanacetum coccineum. The sequence goes on along the minus strand of BQNB010032587.1, from coordinate 41,756 downwards.
TGTCATGTTGTAAACTTTTGGGACCAATGTTGCAAACTCTGATCTTTATGAAGCATCGAATGAACTTTATTTTAAAACGCCCCTTTTAAGGTCGTTTCCTATTACTTGATTGTTGTGCTATGACGTTGCACCCCAAATGTTATCGTCCCGTTCTTGTTGTCAGATTTTGGGGGTGTGACAGATTGGTATCAGCGCCAAGGTTATAGGGAACTGGGTCATTTTTCAAAACCTAGTCTATAACCAAAAATTTTAAAATTTTTCTTTCATTTTCAAATTACAGAATCCTTCATCGCTATCCGTTATCCGCGCGCGCAACTCCCTAATCCTTATTTATTTCCTTGATTATCATTATAGTATTATATATATAATACTTGGTTTAAATTTCTATCTCTTACGTCTATCTTTTGACGTATCGCTATTTATTCTTATCGGTCAATTATATAATTGTTGACCATTCTGATCATTGATGTTTATTTATAAAAGCATCACTGTAATTTATATCATTTAATTTTAAATCCATTTAAATAATATATATTATTATTATTAATATATATTTTCTTTTCTTTTTTGTAGCATTATGGACGCGCCACCATCCCCAAACCATGTGTTTAACTTTCCTGAGGAAGAGTTCGAAGAAGATCCTGAAGAGGAGCCAGAGGTTGAGGCTGAGGAAGATGTACCTCTTGCTGCTACTCCGCCGGTTGGGTCTCCCATTACCCCACCGCCATTGTCTGAGTCTTCATCAGACACTGAGGCTCCTGCTCCTATTGTTGCTGATGGGGCCCTTGAGGTGCCACCTGCTGGTAGTACATATGAGGTGGGAGGTCCCTCGTCTATATCCCCATTCTGACATTGAAGACTGTCATGGACCCAGTGACGCTATGCACAACCCTCCCAGCCACTCAAAGTCGGAAAGACTTTGTTTCAAAACTCACGGAGATACACTCATTTCTATTGACTTCTCACTCCGAGTTAGTTGTATTGAAAAGGTGTTTGACAATCAGCTCCGATCCTCCCAATCACTAAAATTAAAAGTTCATATTGAGTCTAGAGCCAAAAAGAGATCATCCAATTAATCTTCATTAGGACATGGTCATAATTTAGCTTGTTATCTCACACAATATGATATCAAAGTAATATCATTAGAGTCTCTACGCAAGATCCTTGTGATTTTTGCCAGAAACATCAAGTGTACTTAGGTATTCCATGAAGATGGAAATCCATGCTTGAGCCAACATCAAACAGCTCATGGTAGGTGACTTGTGCGTTTTCTTGTATTAATCAGCTTGTGGACAACTGGAAACGCAACAATGGGGCGATTCTTTATTAATCATATTGTTCCAGGATTTGGATCAACGGTTAAAGAATTTTGAATTGCTTAAACTCCGATGTGTCACAAAAACCAGTTTAGCAAGTGACAGTCGAGTTGATTGTCAATCGTTTATCTTTATCAATCGGTGAGTTAGTAACTCACTGGGTCATCTTATCGTGTTGTCTGCTTTGAGACGTTCCGATAATGAGAACATGCCTGAGTACGTATGAATTAATACTTATGTGCTAGAACGATTTATTACTACTGCTGGAAAGTCATGTCAAGAAGATGTTCTTCTTAAGTGAATTATCTGATCACAGGTCGATCCTGACTGGATTTGAAGGTTACTCAACTAAACCTGGCGAATGGACAAAGACATATTCGTCCCCCGCCTTTATTGCTAACTGTTTTTATGATGGCTATTTAATGATGGTGGTGGAGGTTCCTGATTCCAGCTGATCACAAGGATCCATAGCAACACTGCTCATACACGGATAGACAAAACATAGGACGTTCATGAAAGGCTTATATTACTATTTCAAGACTTCCGCTACTCTAATATCGAACGTCTTTCTCGAAGTGACGAAGTATTATAGTTAACGGATCTCAAGAAAGACGTAGCATTAAAGCTTTTCAAGACAACCATTCAAGAAAGGTATGAGCATGTTGGTTTAAAAATCACAAGTTCACAAGATGGCAAAGTTTCAAGATGGCAAAGAGATTGTGCTTGGTTGATGATCTCAAGATGCTCAAGATCACAATGTCAAATACAAGTTTAAGGAACAAGCTCAATCCAAAAATCAATGATCACTACAACATACTCACAAGAGAAAGTCAAGAGTACGAGCTAAAGACTAAAGATGAAGCATAGTATGCTAGGTTTAAAGTTTTGTAAATTGGAGTGACCTCCCTTAGGGGGAGATTGTTGGAAACACAAAAAGTTTCGGTCACTTCCAAGTTGTAATAGTCTTAGCTCGTAGTTTATGTAATGATTAGATTAGTAATCTAGTCCGGCCCAAGGCCCATGGGAAGCCCATCATAGCCCATGGGCCGGCCAATCCATGTACTATATAATCCCTCTCCTAGCCTTGAAGAGGGGTTGGTTGTTTCATTTTTCCATTTTCCACATAGCATACTTACTTTAGGAAGTTCTTTTGGAACCTCAACTTTGTTGGTTGTGGAAGAAGGAGATGGGTCTAAAGCTGGGACCGAAGTCGCTTTCCAATAGGCATGTTCACTATATGAAAATAGATGTTCGTGACAAATGTATTTGGTGTAGTCGTTATGTTGATCTCCGTGTGTGATTTTTTTTTATTATTTTTTTTTTTTTTTTTGTTTTTTTGTTATTCAAGGAGTTTTTAACAATTTTTTATTCTTTTCTATTGCTCTCGTTGTTTTCGTATTGCTGTTCTTTGTTCGGGTCTTATCTTTTATTCTTATACTAGAGGTTAGCTAGTAATTTCATATTGCTATTAAGAACCGCATAATTAATGGGTTTAGTGTTCACTTTATGTTTTACAACCATTGGATCTTGTTCTTTCAAAAGCATTTTTGAATGACTCTCTTCATAAAGCATTAATGTCTCGTCATCAGGAATCACAATAGCATCCATTTTAAGAATGACATTCCCGTCATACGGCTTTGACTCCCGAACTTTCTTCAGATAGAAAGGTTTTTCAAAACCGATAGCTTGTTTCGTGGAATGATCATAACAAATTTTGGATTTAGTCATCATATAAACAGTTTGCGCAGATTGACCTCTTTTGAAAATGATATTATCAAGTTGCTTAATGTCTTTTTAAAGCCATTTCTCTAATCTTTATTTTGTTTCTTCCAGTTTTTAAAATCATTTAAAATCAGAAAAATCTGTTTTAATAATGATCTTTTTTCTTGCACTTGTTCGGAAAGAGTTTGCGTAAGACGTTCAATCGCGCCATACTTTTCATGTGATCTGAAAAACTGTTCTTAACATTTTGCATTTCTTTCAAATCTTTAACCTCTTCTTTATATCTGTCAAGCTCGGTAGTCAAAGCTTTATTGGCACTTTTATATTTCAGATTAACATTGGTGCAGTGCATCACTTGGGTATTTAATTGTTCAAACATAGATAATATCAGGACATCTTGTTGAACAGAAGAGTTAGAATTCTGGACAGTTTCCTGTTGTGATTCACTCAGATACTAGATACTGAGAATAAGGAATAATATTGCTATCACTGGTTATTTCAGTTTCTGTCTGATTCACATCATTAGACTGTCAGAAGGACGTCATTATTGCTCACTTTGAATGATTAAACAGTAGGTCAGATTATCCCGTATTGTGTACCTCAGTGAGTGCATCTGAGCCATTCCTGGGAAGATTCGCCATGAGGTGCAATCTTGGCTTGAGCTAAGTTCATCACAATCAGAGTCAAGACATCCAGATCAGCGGCTTGATAAGCAGCATTGTGGGGTCATGACAGTGTGAGAGGTTTGGGTGTCAGAAGTCCTTGATCTACTCCAAAAAATGCTATTTCTTCTCTGTTAAATGACCACGTGCTTGAGTTGAACGAGCAACACATTTATTATTGAACCACGTTTCACCTTTTTTCTCTTGGGCTTGTGTACACTGTTTGGCATATGACCCTTCCCCTTTGCAATCTTGTAACAGATGACAGTCGTTGTTTCCTGTGGTTGCTTCCAGTCTTGCTCTGGTGGTGTATTTTCTCGTTGTTCAGCGATAAGTAGTTTGTCTCCCTGACAGGTTGCACGTTACTTTTCCATCATAGTTTGTAGCTTGTTGACGAGGGTTTGACGAAGTACTTAGCGATTGTTGGTAGTAGGATACCGGGATGTGACAACAGCAGTTAAGAATGACATCATGTGATTGATCGCATCAATTGGATCATCCCCTTTCTGAAACACTGGAACAATTAGACCGGAGTCTGGTAAGTTGTGAGAGCATATTCCAATTGTGGGATGGATGATTGTGGAGAATAAACGTTGTGGTGCGGAGAGGATTGGTACTCATTTGAAGGATAAGTAATTTGAAAGTAGGGTTGATGATTGGTTGTGAATTGTTGGTCTGATAGGTGTCACAAAGCTGTGAAGACTGTTATGGTGAAACTTGTGTTGTGGTTGCGAGTTTGGGTAAGTGTGTAGATGAGATTGTATAGCGATCAGAGTTACATTAGTGAGTGGCAACTAAAGCAAGAGGATCGGAGTTGCGTTCATGCATCAAACGAACTTCATTTGCATGTCTTTCGTGTTGTTGTAGGTAAGCATGAAGCTGATCCCCTATATGGTAGTATGCAAGTCTTGACAATTTAACATCAGTAACAACTTTGCTCCCTATTCATCAGGAAGAGTGTTAAAACTTGGTGAATTGCTCAATGGCATCTTGTAGATGTTCATATCATTGAGTAACAGAGTGAACCTCAAGTAGTACTCGTGTAACGACTCTCCGTTTTGTAAAGTGAATTATAGGAATTCATCATACAGCTTGCACTTCTCGTTCTTGTATTGTTACGACGTTCGTGATTAGAAGTTTATCTTCTCCCAAAGATCCTTTGCTTACACGATGTTGACTCACAAGAAACATAGATTTCAGTTGAAGGCCTTGGAGAATGATGTTATTAATGCTTTAGATGTCACAATCAGCTTGAATGGCTTTCCGGAAGTAAGTAATTATATTCTTAAGTCTTTTGTAACCCATCCAAGTGATTGAGGGCCAAACGAGTGGTCCTTTTTCAACAGAGGGCAAGAATCCATTCTTCATGAGATCTATTCAACATATACAGTTACATTCGGCTCTTCAAGAATTCATACAAGTATTTTTCAAGCATTGGTGGTTGTTCGTTCCTCATGAATAACGAGACTTTTCGGAAGAGCGTCATTGTGGTATCAAAAAGATTACAAATTGATCGATCGGTGGTAGAAAGAAATTGTGTTTGGTTATGTGATTGTTGAGTCTTGAAATGAAATTACACGGGATTTTACAATTCTCGACAAAACCGGGAAAACAAGTTAATGTTTCACGGGATTTTACAAGTCAAAGAAATAACCGTATAATTTAGAACTTTGAGTTTATAAGGTATTGATCTTGAAAGATTACTAGTTCGGTTGAAACTAAATTATCTTGTTCGGTTGTAACTAAATTAATCTAGTTCGGTTGAAGTTAAATTCACTCGTTCGGTTGTAACTAAATTAATCTAGTTCGGTTCAAAGTAAACTAACTCGTTCGGTTGTAACTAAAATTAATCTAGTTCGGTTTAAAGTAAAGGACTTGTTCGGTTCCAACGTGAGTAAAGCTCGTTCGGTTCACTTGTTCGGTTCCTACTAGGAAACAACTCGTTCGGTTCTAACTGAGATGAGCTCGTTCGGTTCAAACTAGAATATTCTAGTTCGGTGATCTCGATCGGTTATCTAGTTCGGTTTCCTCGTTCGGTTCCAACTACTGACAGCTCGTTCGGTTACAACTAGTACGAATCCCAAATTTTCAAAACTCAAAAAGACACATTTTTGAATGGTTTTTAGCAAAAATTCTTGTACAACTAGTGTTACTAACCCTATAGGAACAATAAAAATGAAAACTTTAAGGTTTTTACGCCAAAAAATTTTGAATCACTATTTTGCTCTTTGTAAAGGTTTTTGAACACAAATCAAACACAAAAACGAAAACACACCACAAAGCTTTTCAAGACAACCATTCAAGAAAGATATGAGCGTGTTGGTTCAGAAGTCACAAGTTCACAAGATGGCAAAGTTTCAAGATGGCAAAGAGATTGTGCTTGGTTGATGATCTCAAGATGCTCAAGATCACAATGTCAAATACAAGTTCAAGGAACAAGCTCAATCCAAAAATCAATGATCACTACAACATACTCACAAGAGAAAGTCAAAAGTACGAGCTAAAGACTAAAGATGAAGCATAATATGCTAGGTTTAAAGTTTTATAAATTGGAGTGACCTCCCTTAGGGGGAGATTGTTGGAAACACAAAAAGTGTCGGTCACTTCCAAGTTGTAATAGTCTTAGCTCGTAGTTTATGTAATGATTAGATTAGTAATCTAGTCCGGCCCAAGGCCCATGGGAAGCCCATCATAGCCCATGGGCCGACCAATCCATGTACTATATAATCCCTCTCCTAGCCTTGGAGAGGGGTTGGTTGTTTGTTTTTCCATTTTCACACACATAATACAATTCATCCATTACAACCCACATCTCTTTCTCTTGTTCTTGGTAAATCATAAGATTACATGTTTCTTCACATTCTCATGATCATAGATATTTCCAGTCGAATGATGAAATATAATAAATTTGGTAGCAATAAGAAACTGAATATGGTGGAAGCTTAGGTTTCATTATGCTTATGCGTTAGGTTCTAGTTACATAGTACAAATTATTGATTAACCCGAAGCATTTACGTGGAGCAATGGTTTTAGGTTAAATTCAGGTGCTACTGTACGTTGGGCTGGATAATGTTAATACGAGTCATTTGTTCATATTTTTGAACGGGCACAGATCTAAATGTATACTAGTGTCTAGTAGATACAGAATTCTTCAAATCAATACAAGCTACATAGATTAATAGATCATTGGTTATCTGATAATATGGTTCCCGTCAGTCAAGCAAATACTAGATGATAAGAACCTTCTTAATAGTTTCCTTATTAGTATTTATTTAGTTTCCTTTATTATGTTTTCTTAGTCAAGAAGTTAAGTCTAGGACATCTTTTATTATAAATAGGGCATTAGGGTTGTATTCTTATTATGTTGAATGTTGAATATTATTAATGGTTTAGTGATTTCTTATCAATATTGGGAGAGAGATCGACCTCTCGAAAGTTGATCACCTATCTTTATTTATCGTTATTGTTCTCTATATCTCTTAATCGAATCTGGTTCGTATCACTAGATTGCCAAATCGGGTAGAAACCAGCAAGTGAACATATTAGCTTTAAAGGAAAACCTATCAATAGTCCCTAGTTTGTTGTCATAGTTAAAAGGGGAGACTCAAACATGCTGATTTTCCTTTTCAAATGGCCGTACTAGCTTCATTTAAAAGAAAATTAGGCATGGAAATCAGTTTAAATAGTTTACGAGGATCCATCGATTCAACAAATAAGAATAGGGGGGAATGTATATGAAGCTGATTTACTAGAGACCAAACTATATGATGCATACGGAAAACAAGGAAGAAACGTAGTCAAATTAGCCTATGATATATCTTTCTCCATGAAAAAGATAAAAGGCATACCTGTGGAGCAGGCTGAAGACTTGCTGTGCCCTCAAAATCCGTGTTTGTGTCCACTGGACGGGTAGGATAATTCACGATTTTCTCCCCGGGTTGAGGCGGTACTAGTGCACTAAACATTGAAATTAGAAGAAAAAAAACCACATCAACATGTGAGCTACAAGAAATATGAAACAGTTAACTAAGCATGTCCACTGACAAAGAAAACAATAACAACAGTTATATCCGCAATGCAGCAATAAACAAATATGATATGTGAAGCTCTTAAAGGAAGAAAATTTACTTGCGTCCAGGTAAAGGTTCCATCCGGAAATACCTTCACATACAACAATGTTAGAAAAATGATATATACAAATTTAAGAAAACAAAAGAAAACAAATTAAACGTTCTTAGGCCAAATTAACAGAATAATTCACAATCAATTATGGAAACACACATTCAGGTTTCAGGAAGCCTCATTGGAGAGCTACATAAAGTAGTATGCTTGCAAATTGAAGTTTAGTTGGAATTACTGAAATAATAGCTAAACTAAATTCTGACTATCAGGATATAACTTGAAAATTTTAATTTACAAAGTTTTGAGCAATCGTTCAGTTTTGTGAAGCACCAAGCGATTAGTTATAGTCTATTCACATTAGCATATTGGCCATGACCAACCAGTATTGCTTGAAGCAACGTGACATTGTATATGATGGGATTCACAGTCAAGAGGTTGAACAATGATCTGTTTGCCTATTGAACCTACGGGTAGAACAATGATCTGTTTGCCTATTGAACCTACGGGTAGACAGCAACGAATGACTGTCATTGAAAAAACAATTTCCTTCCTGCTTGTAGTTACTAAGTATATTCTTTAACTTGAGACATTTTTTGGGTATTAACTATTGCATCATATCTCAAATATATAGTATTCATGTGCAGATAAAGATAGACAGATACAGAGAGACTGAGACAGAAAGAGGGAGAACTCACTCATGATCAAGAGCTTGTGCTGCTGTTATACGTTTTCGCGGATCATATCTGCAATAAAATGATTGATCGAGAAAATAGTAAGCAATCTCAATAGATTGATTAACTAGACCAACTAGCATCATATATAAAGCACAATGTTTATATCACATATTTGGGGTTAACAAATTGAGCCAGAACTTATGTGATCTTATTGTAAAGATAATGCGAACACCAGAATTAGCAAAGTGGACCGTCTAGCTAACTATGGTTGCCTCTACTATGACACACGCGCGCGCGCCACGCACGTGCCAAACGCCAAATGCCAAGACTGTGTTCTAGCACCAGATAATCAACATTCTATTCCTAAAGCCCAGTCGCTAACTAAACGACCCATATAAGAATTACTCGAGTTCACCACAAAGATAGTTTAAATGTATTGCCAACAGGTGAGACCCTACAAACTTAGTCATTCACTCTACATGCTCCATAATTAGAAATACATGGTATTTGTAAGCATGATATGGAGAACATATATCTAAGGGTGATCACGGTCCGAAAACCGGACCGGACCGACCAAGACCGGACCGAAACCGAATTTGTCCAAAACGCCGGACCAAGGACCGGACTGAAATGGTCCGGTCTGGTCTGGGTCGGTCCAGTTCGGTCTTCGGTCCGGTCCAACAAAGCATAATCCCCGGGTTTTTTGTAAGACCGAACCGAACCGGATCAGACCGGCCGGACCGAGGACCGAATTTAAGAAAAAGCATGGACCGAGGACCGGACCGAAATATGTTCGGTCCGGTCCAGTCGACGGTCCAATATGCTCAGCCCTACATATATCATTCAACATGTTAGATAAAAAACTTAATAGAAATATTAATGATTTAGAGAGGCAGCACATACTCCAACATTTTAGAGAGAAGATCATATGCAGGGTTTTTTGGAGAGAGATGAACAACGCTGTAAAGACCAGGACTATCACTGTATGAAGCATAAATCGGGTGTAAGATGGTGATGACAGAAAGATATTGTTTACGATGTCACAGAACAAAAAACTAGGATGGAACCTACTATTTGTGCCCTTGGATGTGCTGTTGATCTGATTGCCAATGTGGAAGATTGGCAAGTGTCGGCCACTTATCTACTGTTGGATGTCCTGAAAAAAATTTAAACGATCCATAATCATTAGGTCATCTTGATTTATATCAACAAAAAATGAAAAGTTCATGTATGATAGATTTACAATATTTGCAGAACAAAAAGTTATGTCTACATATGGATTTAGAACTTTGTAAAGCTTTGGTGGGCCTTCAGTTTCATATTTCCTTACCTAAAACCTTGAAGATTTTGTCGAGTTGATCAAGCTGCGCAAGCAACAAGCCATATTAGAACAGAAAATGTTCAAGAGGGTGTTTAGATTAGCTTGTTTTTTCAGATTACTTTACAAAAGCTCAAAAACTCTTTTTTCGGCTTACGAGCTAATCAAATTGAGCTTATGGCTTATCTAATTTCAGAAGCTCAAGTTGATAAGCTTGTAAGCCAATGCCTAATCAAGTTTGAGGGAGGCTGATTTATCGGCTTCATTTGGTTGCTCTTGTATAAAGTACTCATTGTTCTTGACGGTGGGTGATGAGAGCTTGGTAGCAACGTGTTTTCTTTATACAAACACGTTTATATGGTTCCTTTATGGAGCTTTGGTTCTTATGGGACCTCATTTGCAGTCTAGTACGTGCACCACTAAAGATTATTAGATGACGGAAAGATTGCTATTGTTTTGTGCGTGAACACGTGTAACACGCTTGGAAGTTTATTGGGATGCAACCTGCATGTCCCATGATTGCGATTGTAGGGTTTTCGGTCTACTTCGAATAACGCTACTATGCATTGGTCTGATTACACTAACCTTGGAGACTCTTGGTGATATTGTGTCGTCAAGCTGTTATAGATGGTGTTAATCTTAGAAGTTGGAGCTATTATATGATCTCGGGATCAATAGCCTCTATTATGGTCTAAGTTGGAAGCGCGAGCATCATTCTGATCTTATAGTTTGCTTGTATTTTCTTTCAATTTAGTATGGTAGTCATAAGAGTGGCATGTCATTCTTATGTTAGTTATTGCACAATTGTGTGCATGTTTGTTGCCCATATGACGGGCTGAGATGTTAGGACTTCACCTACATCCGTTGTACTTCAATGCTTTTTTGGTGTAATATATTTTACCGGGGTATAGATTCCCTTTTACCCAAAAAAAAAAATCAGACAAGCCCCAAAATAAGCTAATCCAAACACCCACTAAAGAAATATTAGTGAATACAGATAGATATGTTAGTCACCTGAAAAGGGTTCGGTGTGGCCTTTACTTCTTGTCCTTGAAACAGTGGCTTCAAGGTCAGAAGCTCCGCAAATATACAGCCAACAGCCCACATATCTAATAATATAAAGAAATTTGTTTCAGAATGACTATAATTTCATACTTAATAGTATGATAAACAACATAAATCTAAAAAGACGGAATTTGGTGGCAACATTCCATACCAACAGCACTAGTATAGTGTTTTCCCCCAAGGAGCAATTCTGGTGCACGATACCAAATGGTTACAACGACCTGCCAATGTTTATTCAAACCAACTATTGTATTAGAAGTATTTTTGTTTAGTATTTCTGCTCCAAAAGTTATATAACTGATTTCCTTGCTAAAGGTACAATTATGTTTGGATTTCCTACTTATGAAACCAGATTTACCGCCATTAAGGGAAACCAAAAGAGCATCATTACCAGCAACAAGCAAGCATTTTCTAACGTTGCTAATAAAAATATGATGTCAAACAGCATTGGACTTAAGATCTTATACTGCCTCTTACCCCATTATCGGACAATGGTTTCAGTGGAGCTTGATATATTCTAGCAAGTCCAAAATCTGCGATTTTTACAACTCCTTGTTCTTCTCCATCACCCATCACCTGGACATAGAAGTAATTAATTAAATATCCAACAGATTAGCTAAATGGTATAAGGATATCACTGATAAGAAGGGATGTGCAATGTTACCAAAATATTGGAGGGCTTAAGATCTCGATGCATAATCCAGTTGCTGAATCCATTATACCAAATGTAAGTGATTACGGACGGTGTTTATGCAACCAAAATGACCAGCTTCATGAATTTGACTTACCTATGAAGATAATTTAGGCCGTTAAGCAACTGCCAAAGTATTGACTTGACTGTGTATTGGTTGATAGCTTGGTTAACCTTGTCTCTATGATGTCTAATAATTTCCTGGTTTTTCCACACTAAAAAAAGTAAGTCAAGGTATCAAGCTAGCATCGGTTGATATGACAAGGCAATAATAGTCGCTGCACTGCTGCTTAATAGGTAATAACAGTAGTACAAAATCCATAGGTTTACCCTAAAACAATAACGCTATAACTTTTTACTATGGCTGAAAAGCATCACTTGTGTGGAAAACTGACCCTTATCAACTTGGTACCAGATACGACACATACATCAAAGATGTTATTGAAAGATAAACATGTGATTACAATTTAAAAAAAAAAAGTGAGCCTTTTTAAGGGTACACTGGTACAGACTACAGAACTTGAACAAGTCTTGCATTTATCGTAACTCCAGTCCATCAGAATGCATAGTTATTAATTTGCATCAATACGCATCGACTCTAAGTTGAATAAATTCTAGAAATAGGAATTTCCTTGCTTTATCAGTCATACTAAAATCTTAATATAAGGTTACTTTAGGGAACCAAGTATTTGGAAATATAGTTGCTAAATAAAAATATACAATATTTTTAAATAATAGAGTAAAACAATAAACAAGTAACCAATGGGGGTGACCCAGCGGTAAGGGCTTAGCCTCTTAGTACGAAAGTGCCTAGAGGTCTTGGGTTCGAACCATGGGGAGAAATTAATCCCCCGTTGGCCACGGAGGTTCACCTGCACCGACTCCGGGCTATCCAAAAGGGTAGTCGCCCGGGATTAGTCGGCTCGCAATGTCGAGTCGGAAACCCATGTATACCAAAAAAAACAATAAGCAAGTAAAAATAAAAAAGATGCTCACATAGAGGTCGTGCTCAGCGTAATCAAAAGCCAGGTAGAGAGACATGTCCATATGATTGATGTGCACATTCACAAGCTTTACAACGTTGTCGTGGTTTATCTCCCGTAGCAACTGAATCATCATCATTATAACATGTTCAGCAAAACATCAAAGTATATAAACAAATGTATCATCATTCATCAGTAAGCTGTCTAAAAACAGAATTATGTGATAAATAATCCAAAAAGCAAAAAAAAAACTACAATAAACTCAAAAATCCAAGCAGGATTAGAAAACAGCATCTAGCTTAATCAAAGATACAAACTCCATATTCGACATAAAGATGATAATTATAAAATCAGTACAAGATCAGCTATAAGTCTAGTCATCAAAAAGCAAATATCAGAAATTGTATGTGAGCACGAACAACTCCATATGTTCTCTACATACATACGTCATTAAATAGCGGATAAACGAAGTAAACAAACTATTCGGCATAAACGAAAAGACTAATTGACGTTGATGTGAATTTTATCCGAATGAAGGATGCAATATTACTCCTCAATCATATAACAAGCTTCAATCCCATGACACAAAAACAAAACTAGGATGCCATAAAGCTAGAAACATGGAAACGATAATCCAAACATAGAAATTGAGGTAAATAAAAAAGCAAGAACCATGATTTCGCGAATAGCGGTGGGGGAAACACCGTCACCATCTTTGGACTGTTTGAATTTCTTAATAGCAATAGATTTAGAACGATTGGATTTAATCTTGGCTAAGAAAACAAGGCCGTATGTTCCTTCTCCTATTTTCCCAATTAAATCATATTGCTGCAACCACTCCGGCCTGTTACTATTCCCACTGCTTCTATTACTCATCTTTCCACAATTATTATTATTTCATCATCAACCTTTCTTTCCTCTTCTTGCAGATGTAGTCAATTTTTCAAACAAACACACAGTTATTATTAGAATAAATAAATAAAAGAGATCCAAAGTGAGTTACTTTCTTATTTTTTAATTCGTCCCATCTACTCATGGTTCAACCGGTTTAACCGACGATTTAAAGTTTACGGTTTAATTGATCGGGTCAACTCGGGTTTTAAAACACCCACTTTTATTTTCTTCTTACTTTTTATATTTTCGGAAAGGAAATGTTATTAGTATCCTAAAAATGATGCAAATACACGATAGGCGGGCTAGTTTCATTTAATTATTTAAATATATTATTGTTGAATGTCAATTTAGTGGTGATGGTAAATAATTGTAATTTCTCAATTGAAGTAATGCTATTTAAAAAATTTTAAATTATAACTTGCTATACGACGTTGTTTGTTTTACTAGTTGGGTATTTGCATGTTGTGGTGGCGGTACCCGTGTAACCAAATTTTCTGGCGATTGAATATCTTTCGATTATACATTTTCATTATGATAACCTTATCGACGGTGTTGAGTGTCGGTAAGTGTCTGTGCCTATCGGCAATGATGCATAGTATTCGAAAATTAATGTAGCGTAGGTATTCGTGTGTGTTTGTTTTGTTTATCTGTGTGTGTTGTTTAAGTTACATTGTTTAGCGATAATAGTATAATGTGATGAAAATTTGATTAATGCTTTATATGTGTCGTATAATATGATGAAAAATCGATTATTATACGTGTATGAATTTCTACGGAAGAAATGAAAATTTTAATTTTATATAGAAATAATGATATCAAGTAAAGAGATGATATTATATTCAAAAATCATACATGAAAAGAAATGTAAAAGTCACAATACATATATTTCATAATTAGTTACACGAGTAATGTCTTACAATAAAAATCTCTGTTAAAAATAAAAAGTGTTAATTATTTAATAATGAATTAGTCTTGTAATAAATAGTATTATTAGTTTTATTTATTATGTAATAAGTCATAGTTGTCTTAAATATTGACCAAGTAGACAAAGTAGGAAGGTAGGAAGATTAGTATAAATACTTCATTAGTATTAGGATTAGAAGAGTTGGCCATTTTTTATTCTTCTCCATTCCCTCTCTTTTTCTCTCTTTTATTGAAAATTGAAAATGTGTAAAAAGTAAACAATCCAGCCTCCTCTCTCATACTCTTAATCCGTCTTTATGATACTTATGCAAACATGACATATAATAAGTGATATTTATCGTCAGGAGAGATCTAGATTGTGTTTTCGTGAATCAAACGTGCGTTAATTGTGTTATTTTCGATCGAACAAGCTTTGGTAAGGATGAATTGTGTAAGTTTCGTATTCCTTAGGCTTTAGATTTACTATTCGACGTGTTTTTGATCTTAAAAAGCATTCAAATTACTTTCGTATACATCAAATAGTAGATTTAAGTGCTTCGATACGAAAGTAATACGTTTAGATTTCAAAATTGATCGAAGAATATTCGTTTTGATAAGTTTCGTATTGTAGAAATTACTTTCGGAAACTATTTTTAGGCGAGAAATTACTTTCGTATCACAATTTTAAAGGTTTCGTATTGTAGAACATACTTTCGGAAACCATTTTTAATTAGTAATTTCACTTTCTTATGACAGTTAAAGGTTTCGGATTATAGAAGTTGTTTTTGAAAAGATAACATTAAATTTATCAATTTAACCGTAAAAAATCAATACTATGAGTTCTATTGTGTTCGATTGAGATTCCTTTGAAAGTTGAGTGTTTAAGAATCTACGAAAGTTGTAGATTGTAGAATTTACAAAAGTTGTGGAAATTGGGAAAATACGAAAGTTAAGGTTTCGTATTGTTGAGCTTTCGGGTAACCGTTCTATTTTGTATCACTGTGGAAGCTTTCGTATTTGAGGTTTCGTAATTCAGGAATCAGGGTTACGGTTTCGGTTTCGTATTCAAAGGTTTCATAATTCTGGTTTCGGTTTCGTACTTCAAGTTTCGTATTCAATGTTTCATATTGAAGGTTTCGTTCACAGTTTCGTATTCAGAGGTTTCGTATTCCAAGTTTCGTACTACAGGTTTCGTAATACAGGGTTGATACTTGAGGTTTCATATTCCAAGTTTCTTATCCAGAGGTTTCATATTACACGTTTCGTATCTAGAAGCTTTCGTATCTAAAGGTTTCGTAATCTAGTGGTTCAGGTTTCGGATATTGGACTTTTGATAATTGAGCTTTCGTATCAAATCAAGGTTTCGTAACTTCAAGATTTCGTACAGTGTGTAATACAAAGTGTAATTGTTGTTAATATTTGATTTCACGATAGCAAGTCTTTATTTCTAAAATGATCCAAAGTTTGCATTGTATTCATTGAATTGCTCAAATATGTCTATTGCAAATCAACAAACACTTGCGGAGTTGGGAGCTGAAAGTAGACCTCCGATATTAGATAAAGGAAGCTATGTGTCATGGGCAAGTCGGTTTTTAAGGTTTCTTGATAACAGAAGGGAAGAAGGATACTTGATGAGGCATTATACTGATAAAGGTCCTTATTTAAGGAAATAGGTTGTTGATCCAAACGATGTTACACAGACAATACTCGAACCAATCAATAAGTTGTCTTAATAACATCAAAAACAGTACTATGCATATATCAAGGTGATGAACTACATTCTTAAAGGAATACCCAATGATATCTACAACTTTGTAGATGCTTGCAAAGATGCTCAAACCATGTGGAACAGGATCAAAATATTGATGCAAGGTACATACATAAGTAGGCAGGAAAGAAACTTAAGGCTCATGAATGACTTTGACAAATTTGTGGCTGAAGATGGTGAATCATTGACGTTCGTGTATGAGAGGTTTTCAACACTCATCAACGTCATGGATTAGAAGGAAGTTACTCCTAAAGAAATATCCATCAACACCAAATTCCTTAACTCATTGCAACCTTGTGGAGCAAATATGTCACCTTGGCTCGTCAAAAATATGTTCTCGAGAAAGAACATTTTGATGTTTTGTATGATTACATGAGTCAATTTGAACCACACATCAAAGCATCTAAAGTAAAGAAAGCTGCAAGGAATCATGATCCATTAGCTTTAGTTGCAAATTCACATGCTCATTCTTCATATTATCATGCAAGTTCATCATACTCTAGTTCAGTACAACCATACTATGTCACTCATCCTTCATCTGTGATTGATAACGATCATGATTATCAAGGGGATATACAAGGAGATTCTCAAGAAGACAAGCTTTCAACTGCAATGATGTTATTAGCACAAG
The DNA here is from genome assembly GCA_026074375.1 of Tanacetum coccineum. Classification (NCBI taxonomy): domain Eukaryota; kingdom Viridiplantae; phylum Streptophyta; class Magnoliopsida; order Asterales; family Asteraceae; genus Tanacetum; species Tanacetum coccineum. The sequence continues at coordinate 25,007 of BQNB010032587.1, read as the reverse complement.
CTATCACTCAACACTACTCAGCTTCAACCAATAATCGTCTTCGTACATCATCAAACACAAGGAATCAAGCTGTGATCCAAGATGGTTGTGTGGATATTCAAAACAATATTATTGGATATGCTGGGAATGGAAACAAGAATGTTGGAAGAACAAACAGGAATCAAGCAACTAATGCAGGAAATGGTCTGGTTCAGAATATTGAAGAATATGATCAGAATGTTCAAAGGGTCCAAAGAACTGAGTCAACTCCGGGAAAGACAAATGTTTAGTGTTACAACTGCAATAGAAGAGGCCACTATGGACTTGATTGTCCAAAACCCAGAGTTCGTGATGCTAAGTATTTCAGGGAACAGATGCTGCTAGCAACAAAAGATGAAGCTGGAGTGCATCTAGATGAAGAGGAAGACAAAAAAAAACAAATAGACAAAAAAAAATGATACAAAAGAAGAATAGATACCCATACGGTCCATCCCGACAACAGGCCGCACTTGAAACCCCCCCCTACCCCCCCCTCCCCCCCCATCCAACCCCCACCCACCGTCCCAACACCCACGACAACCCCCCCCCCCACACCACCCCGCAACCCCCTCGCCCCCCCCCCCCAAGCTCAACCCCTCCCACGCCCCCCCCACCCCACACCCCCCCACCCTCCCACCCCCCCCCCCCCACCCACCCCCATCACCAACCCACCTATCCCCAACCCCCGCCCCCCCCCACCACCACCCCCTACCCCATCCCCCCCCCCGCCCCAACCCCCCCCTACCCCCACCTCCCACACCCCCCCCCCCTACCCACTGCCACCCTACAAACCAACCCCGCTCCCCCACCCCACAGCCCCCCACCAACCAGTCCCCCCCCCACCCCCCCCCGAACAAACCCGCCTCCCCCCCATCCCCCCCACCCCCTACCCTCCCCCCCGCCCCCCCCCCACCTCACCCCCCACCCCCCCCCCTCCACCCCCCCCCCCGCATCTCACCCCTCTCCACCTAACCCCACCACCGCCCAACCCCGCTCCCCCCCCCACACCCCACACTCTCCCCCCCTCCCTCCCACCCCCCCCCACATCCCCCACCACCCTGACAAAATCACACCACCCCCCCCCCCCCCCCTCCCTCCGCACCTCCCCGCCCCCCCCCCACCCCCCCACCCCCCACCCCCCCACCCCCACACGCCCCCCGTCAACCCCCCACCACCCCCCCCCCCCCCACCCTCCGCCCCCCCACTCCCAACCCCCCCCGCCATCCTGCACCGCCCCCCCACACCCCCATCCACCCCCCCATCCATCCCCCCCCCCCCGCCCCCCCCACCCTCCCCCACCCCCCAATCCCCGTCTCCCCCCCACCACTTACCCTCCAACCAATCATCTAAAAGATAACTATCATGATAATCAAGGGGATATACAAGGAGATTACTCACAGAAGACCAGCTTTCAACTGCCATGTGTATATTCCACAAGCTATCACTCAACCCTACCTCAGCTTCACCAATAATCCGTCTTCGTACATCATCAAATACAAGGAATCAAGCTGTGATCCAAGATGGTTGTGTGGATATTCAAAACAATATTATTGGATATGCTGGGAATGGAAACAAGAATGTTGGAAGAACAAACAGGAATCAAGCAACTAATGCAGGAAATGGTCTGGTTCAGAATATTGAAGAATATGATCAGAATGTTCAAAGGGTCCAAAGAACTGAGTCAACTCCGGGAAAGAACAAATGTATAGGTGTTACAAACATAACAAACACAGAAAAACATAACCCAAATAAAATACAAAACAAAAAACACACAAGAAAAAATTACAAAAAATGGCACAACAAGAAATATACACAACAAAAACTACACGAAACAACAAAAAAACAAACACAAAAAAAACTACAACCCCCCTCCCCCCCCCCCCTCCCCCAACCCCGCCCCCCTCCCACACCACCCGCCCCCCCCCTCCGACTACCCCCCAACCCCCACAACCACCCACCCCCCTGCCCCCCCTCCCCTCACCCTCCTGCACCCCCCACCACACCACCCCCCGCCCCACCCCCACGCACCCACCCCGGTCCCCAACTCCCTACCGCCCCCGCCCCCCCCCCTTATAGCCCCGCACCCCGCCCCCCACCCCTCCCTCCTTCCCCCTCTCCCCCCCCCTCTCCCCGCCACCCCCCCTGACCCCCCCCCCCTACCCCCCCCAACCCCCCACCCCCTCATCCCCCCCGCCTACCACCCATACCCCCCACCCCGCGTAATAACCCCCCTACCACCCCCCCCCCCCTCGTCATCATATTACCAGCAATAAGAAGAGGTCCATTTCTATGACATTGATTTCCAAAACCAGAGTTCAGATGCTAAGTATTTTCAGGGAACAGATGCTGCTAGCAACCAAAAGAAGACTCTGGAATGCATCTAATGAATAGACAATAATTTTATGCTCGATAATGCTTATGGAGATAATACGTTGGAAGAGCTAAATGCAGCAGTGATCATGATGGAACGCATTCAACCTACTGATGATAAGTCTGATGCTTAACTGACTTATGATGCTGAATTAATTAGTGAGGTAAATGCATCCCAAATCGATATGATCAATGGATTATTCTCAAAGAATGATCATGAACACTGACATCATGAGAAACTCGAAACTATTATACACACATCTGCTAATGATCAAATTGATTCTGATATCATTTTGATGATCCTTATGTGAACAATAATAGTGGACAAGCTGAACATGGTACAAATGCTCATGATCAACCTTTTCCTGATTTTGAATCCCGTATAAATAATGTTTAAGTAGAAGCTGAAAATCAACGCAAAATGAATATTGAACTACAAAAGTAAAAAGTGTTGCTACAAAGGAAACTTGATACGTGTAAGGAATGTGTTAAAGAATTTGAAAACAAACCAGATCAAATTTTAAATTACAAAGAAGCATATGAGGAGTTGCATAACTAAATAAGTGTTGAAAAGGAACAACTTTACAACGAAAAAGAAGTGATTCAAGATCAGTTTTTAAAATCACGTAATGAAACTTTGAAATAAACAATGAAACTGAATCGTTCAAAAAGGCTTTCAAATCAAGAGAGGAAAAGTATCTTGAGGATATTGTCACATTAGAAGAAAAATCAAATCTCATGATCAAATTGTTTACAAAATGTCACATTCACGTCAAACAATTCATATGCTTGGTAAAAAACCAAATTCATTTTATGATCCACATATGAAAACTGGGTTGGGTTATCAGAATCCGAAACGTCTCAAGAAAGCCATTGCAGCACAGCCTAAGATTTATAATGGCAATAGTCTCAACAATAAAAAAGAAAAAAATGATTTACCTGATTATGGGAAACTTTTGAGGAGGCAAAAAAAGTCGATTGAAGATGAAAGATAAAATGATTCCACTTGATTATCCAAAATTAAATGCGCTTTATAAATCATTTGTTCCTTAAACGGAAATTTCTACTGAACAAACTTATTTTTCACATCCTTTTACTTATAATGAATCTCTTGAATCAAGTTCGAAGAAGTCAGACTTACCTCCTAAAAAGATGGCAAATGAGAGTCAGTTGCTGAAACTTTTTGTTAATTTGGACAATGAAATAAAAGAGTTAGGAAAACTCATTAATATGCATCATAAAATGGACAAAGACAGAAGTTTTATCTATGATAATAAAGCTCATATCAGACGCATTTTCACTTTGGAGGTAGTTCCGATTTCAAGAACATTGAATGAATGCCCAAAAGAAATTAAACAGGAGATTACAGTAGAAGTACAAGAGATGTTAAATTTTTTGAGTCAATGGAAAAAAAATTGAGGAGCATTCACAAAAAGATGAACTTTTTCAAAAAGAAATCGATCGACTTTTGGAAGCATCCTTATAAAAAGAAGTTAGGGATTGTGTGTTGATTTCTGTTGAACAACAGAAAAATGAGATGTTGATACTTGAAAAAGAAAAAATATCAAATAACTCCAAAGATATCCAGGAAAATTTGCTTAAACAAATCAAGATTCTAAAAATGATTTTAATAGATCTCAAGCTCAAAGCATTGATTTTGAACTAAAATTGCAACATCAAAAAGAGAAAAATACTTACGATATCTCTTGGAAGTCAAAAATGGCAAAGTTGAATGGTAAAAACGTGTCGTTAAATGTTCAAGTTGAATCTTTGATCACAGAAAGGGAAAATATAAAACTTGAATATCAAAAGCTTTTCAACTCAACAAAACGACACGGGTTCAACATCAACAGGAAGTCAATGAGTTAATTGAAAATGTCAGCCAAAAGACATATGCTTATGGTGATGTGCGTGCTAAAAATCAAGATCTTTTGATGACAAATTATGAACTCAAAGAAAAGCTTAAAAGTGCTAAAAAGAGAAGAATGTGAACACTAAGTTTGACAAATATGCGACCTTAGGAAAACTACTCTGTGTTACACCGATAAATAAAAACAAAAATTTAAAGGCTAAGATGGTTTCTAAGGTTAAGGTCAAAACAGATAAATCAAACCAGTCAATTCATGTTCTACACCTAAAAATGAGCAACGTCAGAAAAAGAATGCGAATGTAATCGCACGAGGAATGTATAGAGTCGTAAAAACAAAAACACAAATGCCAGTTGCTAAATCTAATATGTTTTCTTCTAATTCCACAGGAGTAGAAAGTTCTAGTAATGATAGAAGACCAGAGTCTAAGGAAAGTAATTCGATGAAAAGAGTCTTGCTGAACACTAAGTGTGTGTTTGATTGCCACTTAATGAGATGATTAAGCACTGACTAGTATAACTTAATAGGTCAGAGTGTTTGGTCGAAAAATAATTAGTCACTGAATCACAAAAAATGCACTGACCGATTTTGATTGACAAGGCGTGCAAAATCATTCAGTGGGCTACGCATTCCTCTAAATACCCTTTTGATATTTCATTTCTTTCATGAGTTTCATACACATGGTCTCCTCCCACATCTATTTAATTTGAAAAACAAGTAGTGTTGAACGAGATGCCGGAGTGTGTAGACCATGGAGCAGGTCCTTTAAGTCATTTTTTATTATATCGGGCAAACACAGATCAAAAGGAAATCTAGGAAGGACGATTAGTACGATCCCTTTATATTTTTTTCCATTCCGTACTTTTGTTCTTCCTTCCACTCGGCAATTTCTTCTTGGGCGGATATCTGCGCCAAAAAAGACACCCACCCTCTGGGCAATCCTTTTTGTGGCCATGTACTACTCATAATCTTTTTTGAACACGAGATAACTGTCAAACCAAAACCGAGCAACAAAAACCAACAGAAAGAAACTTTCAACCGAGAGTACCTCTCCTGTACCTCGGGTCCTCCTTCTACTTCATTGCCACAAAAGTCAAAGAAAGTTTCATAGTAGGAACTTGAACAAGTTTCTCATCGCAAAGGACGACACGATGCACAGCAACACACAGGCGTGACATCATCTTAAAACAAAAAGACAAAAAACACAGTTTCCAAAAGACCGATAATGACATCCGAACTACCCCCGCAGTGTCTATCTATCAACGGGGCATTAGATCTATGTTAACTGATGTCAAAAGAAATTTAAAGTGCAAGCAAACCACGTATAATAGTGTCTACCTTCTCCGACTAATTTTCCCCATCAGCTAATCGGCACTCATTACAATTTTCCAAGATAGGAGTTTTATTGGGGGGGGGGGGCGAAATTTAATCAAAAGGAACTAAATGCATTTGGATAAATGAAAGCTTGCTTCTAAAAACTTCTATCTGTCACCAGTGTCGAAAGATAGAATGCATAGGAGCTATTTGATAAGGTTAAGAGGAACGTACCCGTGACGACATTGGCATCAGGGTTTCCCGCTTCATTTTCCTTTTTACCTTCCTCCTTTTTTTTTTTCTTTTTTATTCTTTTTTCTATATTCCCTCCTTTTCTTTTCCCCCTCTTTTATTACTTTCCCCCTCTTCCCCTTTTCATTTATTCTCTCTTTTCTCCTCACCTTTTTCTCCCCCCCTTTTTTTCTTCCTTTCTTTCCGTCTTTTTCTCCCCGCTTCCTGCATTTCCTAAACCAACCCGCCGCGCAATAAAAACCCAACCCCAGCCATTGTGCATTCTTCCTTTCCGATCTCGTTCCACGTCATGTGATCCTATCCCAATTGTTCCTTCCTCATTTCCTCCATACCCTATTCTTTAACTTAGGATTAATCCTCTCTTTTGAAAGGAATGCCCCAAATGGCAATTTGTTGGAAATGCCCTGTTGTTGCTTCCAACACCTCAAAACAATGCAAACCATTTCCCTTGGGAGCGCGACTTCCCAATTGGCAGTCCCATGCGCTGTCCCCATCCCATTGCCCTGACCCTTCAGCGTATAAGCAAAACATTTTGTATTTGGGAGTGCCCTTATGAGCCCCTATTCTAGGGTCTGGTAGCTTAAGTTTTATATCACCACCCACTAATAAATATATATAAAATAAAAAATACTATCACAAGAGAGCAAATTAACGGAAAATAATTCAGATTCCCTAAGGAAATTTCAAACTCTCAAAAATATATATAAATTATAATAATATATAATTTGACACGAAAATTAAAACAACCAACCGGAAAAAAATATGAACACATCACCACCCCCCCAACACACCCCGACATCCCCCACCCACCCGGGCGTTTCCCTTCCTCCGTTCCCTCCATTCCTACCTCCACCCCCCCCTCCCATCCCTGTACAACCCGCCACCCTCCCCTCCTTCTCACCCCAAACGACTAGTGGGAAATTGACACCTCGTTACCTTAGGATTCCTTCTGATTTGAATGAAGCAAAAAGATATTTTTTTGATAAGCGTAATCACTACTAAATAAAAAAGGGCAACAATTCAAAATTTAATTAAAAAAAAAAAACGCGAAAAACGGACACTAAAAAAAAAAAACTACAGCTAAGGGAATAGCCAAGACAAAGCCAAAAAGAAAAAAACCTAAATTCAACAACACATTTAAAACCTAATTTTTATTTTATATTTATTTTTTTTTTTATTATTTTTTTATTTTTTTTTTTTTTTTTTTTTTTTCTTTTAAAAAAAGTATTCTAATTGACACTAAAACAAAATAAAAAAAACCGAGTTTATTATAAAAAATAAAAAAACAACTAACTAGGATTAGGACTAAAAACGGAGTTAAAACGATAGTTCAAAAATTGAAAAAAACCAACAAACAACCGAAAAGGGAACGAAAACCAACCCTTCTTTAAAAAAAAAAAAAGTTAAATTTTTTTCGATTTTTTATTTTGTTTTTCTTCACTTTTTTTTTCTTTTAAAAAGTAAATTTTTTATTGCAAAAATAGAAAACGCCTACGAAAGTGAAAACTAATATACCTACAAACTTTATGATAAAGAAAAATTTTAATAAAAAAAAGATTTTTTTTATTTTCCTTTTCCAGCCCTCCTTTCCTATCTTTTCCCGTTTTCCTCCTGGTTAATTATCCTATTTTTTTTTTTTATTTATAATAATTTAAAGATCTTCTTTTTCTTTAAAGTTTTAAAAAATGGAAGAATAAAAAGATTAAAAATACTAAACTTATAGTAAGTATTCTAATTGACTTAAAACGAAGTTTAAAAAAAACTAGAACGAAAACGGAGTTAAAACGAGAGTTAAAACTTGAAAACCGAGAACGGGAACAAAACCCGTTCTTTAAAAAGTGAATTTTTGCAAATTAAACCCTACGAAAGTGAAACTAATTTTCCTACAAACTTTATATTAAAAGAAAATTTTATAAAAAAGATTTTTATTTTTCTGATTAATTTTCTATTTTTTATGATTTTTTAAAGTTTTTAAAGAAAATAAAAGATTAAAAATACTAAACTTATAGTAAAAATTCTAGAAAAAATACAGGAAATAGCTTATGCTATATGAATCCTAGGAAAAATAAGTTCTAAGTCGTAGCTTATAAAATAAGCCACGAAATAAGCTTAACAGCTTATTTGGCTTATAAGGCAAAAATGTGTATAAGTATTAAATGTGGGGAAAGTATACTGGATGAGCTATTGAAGCAAATGGTAAGACGTATGGTCTATAAGTGTGAGGTCGTGGGTTCGAGTGTGGCAAACCCCAACTTTTTGCTCTTTTTTTATTTTTGCTTATTTTCAAAAACTAATTATTGGAACTTAAAAAGGACACAAAATTAAGCACTTTTAATGAAAACAATATTAACTGAACTAACTAATAAGCTCAAAAACAGCTTATCAAAGCTGCTGTATCAGTAAGCTAGCTTTAAAGCTCACTTTTACTTATAAGCTTATAAAAGACTTATTTTAAGCTGAATTTGAGAAAGAAAAGGTGATCTAGCAAGCTTATGATTTGCTTAATCTAAAAATGAAAAGTAAATTGACCTAGAGATAGATTAAGCTAACTAAATTAAAGGTAAAAATGCTAAACTCAAAAAACTAAGCAAAAAGCATAAAATCCATAAAAGCTTAAATTCAAATAAGCTATTTCTGATGAAGAGCTTTTTCAAAACTAAAAGTATATATGATAAAATAGTTGAGTTATAGACTTAAGTAGTTGGTGGGTGGGGCTTAAATACTTATTGATTATATAACTGAATCATAAAATCAACTCCTTAAGACTAGAAATCAAAATTTTAAACACTAATCCTAATCCTGCTGTTTTTGGCTTTTGAGGCTAATTAATGACTTTTAAGCTAAATGTACCTATGTAAATAAGCTTGAAAATAAAAAGAAAGTCTTAAACTGAATTAAGCTATACCTAATCTAAATCCTACTCTAACCTTAGAAGCTAAACCTATTATTACTTAGCTAAAAATTAAGCCAAAAGTAATAGCAGTACTAACTGTAATGCACTTGACACAAACAAAAACCAAATAGTGCAGGTTACCTAAAGAGTGAACCTGCACTAAGACACTCTTAATGAGTGTGTGTAAACACAAATCAAGAGATAACCAAGCCTTGGGGCTTTGGATCAAATTCTAGCAAGATAAATTAAATAGACAGATTGCCCTGGTGCTGAGACACACAATTTAAGCCATAAATTTTTGAAAATTAAAATCTAACTTTTGAAATCTGTTTTCCTATTGATCTTAAGTGAAATCAAAACTGACTCAAGTGTTTTGCACAAAAAACTTTGACTTTTGATAGTCAAACTAAGATAAACCAAACACTCCTTAAAGCTTATGACATATTTGAAAACTCTCTTAAAATGAAGTCTACTAATTAAATCCTTAATACCAGGTGATTAACAGATTATAACTAACCTAAATAACATAATCTAACTACTGAATTAAGCTAGAATGCAATGTCTAAGAAATTACACTAATATTTTTTGGTTTTTATGGATTATTAAGATAACTATGAAAAACTAAGATCTATTATGATAAGGCTAAAAACAGATGAAGATTAATAATTAATAAGCACAAGTAGAGAGAATTAAGCACTAATAAGCTAGTAGAATAAGCAAATAAGCAGTTTTACTCTAATAAGCAGTTAAGCTAAATAAGTAAAGAGACAAGGAATTTAAAAGGAAACTTACTTTAAACTTCAACTAAACAGAAGCTAATATTAAAATATACAGCGATACAATCTCTAGCTTAACATGTGAGATAAGCTAGTTTAAGGTCCTTGGAGCTCATCCATTTAAGCTCCCCTTCCAAAAGCTTTCTCTCCGACAAGATAAGGTAATTTTAATCTGGTACTTTGATCAATATGATTAAGGTTGAGTTAAGCTCAATCATGAGCTTAGAGACTCATGAGAGCTGTTGAGCTTATAGGAGCTTATTAGTAACAATAGCTTAATAATTGAGAGCTTAAAAGTGAGATTTAAAGAGCTTTAAACTGAATTTTATTTATAAAAGAAACTGATTACATTACTTGAAAATGAAGATTACAAAACATTAAGGAAATTTTACAATTAAAAAAAATAACGAAATTATGCTAAACTAAAAGCTACTAAAAACTCTCTCATTGTGTGTGTGAGGTGAGAGCCTATTTATAGGCTGTTGAGGAAGATTCTAGGCTTGCCTTGGATCCCAAGCCTTAATCAATCATCACCATTTGATTCTTTAATCGTTGGAGATAATGAGAGCCGTTTGAATATCAATTGTGTGTGATAGAGGATGTCCGGCCCCCCAGCAATGTCATTATTTGATTGACAGTTGTGCTTCTTTTGTGAAGTAGATTAGCATAATAAACCCATCACTTTTGGTGCTTTCTTCCTAGCTACGTGCCCTTAAAGCTTGAGAGAGAGCTTAATGAGCAATGATTAAGACATAATATCCTGCCAATTTGTAGAAGACCTCTTGAATTAACCAAAATCACCTTAATTTCTATTTGCCCATTTGTTTAAGAGTGAGTGGTACACTTTGGAGCGCATGATGAATATTAAATTTTCTTTCACTCTTTTACAACTGAAAACGGGTTAATAACTTTTAAACTTTGAGCACATTGCAATTTTGGTCCCTCTCAATTCTTTGTCCATTTTTAGTGTAAAAGGGTTTACGGAAATGGCAAGAGTAGTCCTTGTGGTTTTAATGAAATGAAATAGACTAGGAAAATGGGCCTTATGATTTGGGCTTTGGCTCTTTGGTATCCGGGGTATGGTTTTAAGCTTTTTAAAGGACCATTTAAGGTTTCCTAGGGCAGAATAAGAGGTGAGGGGTTATTTTGGACTTTGTGCAGAAACTTGGAGTGAAAATGAATATTTTGGGTTTGTCACTATTGGTTGAACCTTTTGTTGACCAATTGTTTTTTAATATTTTTGACCATTTTGACTGAGGCTATGTTTTTCAGGCTTTGGCTTTGAATCTTTTATGTCTTTTTGTACTCTTCTGATTCTCGTGTCCGTGCTTGCCCGTTTTTGACGGTTTTCTTGTAATTTCTGAAATATCCGTACCTGCACACACAAAACACAAATACAAGCATATTTTTGGTCTGTTTTGGGTTTATTTGGGCTATTTTAAGCATAAATGGATATGTGTATTCTACACTTATCAAAATTCCCCAAACTAAACGATTGCGTGTCCTCACACAATATCACATGCCTTATAACCAAATACCTTGAAACTTCCCCAAACTAAACCTTTGAAAAGTAGCAAAGATTTTTGTTAAGAGAGTTAAGAGATCACAAGTTATAAAACACCCGATTTCCCATTTTCAAAGATTTTTCTCTTTTTATGATTTTTCTTGATAATTAACTACCTAACTACAACTTATTTGTGTTGACATAATGTATTATTTTCATTACCTCATTGGTAACTTTAAGGATCATAGAACAAAAAGCACAATTAAGTGTCTAAAAGATAACTTCATCATCCTCGATTTTTCACTTTTCTCATGCTAAGCTTAAAAACAAGATCATCGTCAATTACAAGTCATGACACTAACACTACTCATAAATACTAATTGTGTACTTACTTTTCCTCCCGCAAATCCTACTTTTGTATCTCAAGATTTTACTTAAGTCATATACCTGAAGGCTCTTTAAGACTTGTTTCGATAACTTTATTAATTCCAAAAATAAACGTAACGGTTAAGAAACGCAATAATTAGCATCCTAGCCCTTTCACAAGATCAAATGTCATCAAGATTAAAAGTGTCTACATCGAGGCAACCAAAATTTAGCTTTTAATTAGGCTATTAAGCATGCACCATTCAGTCATAAATACCCCTAAGGCTCTTTAGACATGAATAGACCAATCTCATTTGAACCATAAGACCCTTCAGGGCGCTTTAAGGTACAAAATAAGACAAAAATTAAGCAACATTATTAAACCTCAGTCCTTTAGAAGGCTACAACATCGGCCACGCCTCCGACAAGATGTAGCAAACATATTTCGACTTTGGTAACTTCCTCGACCTTTTAGAAGGCTGTAACATCGGTTGTGAGCTGGCAAGATACAACAAACTTTTATCAGTCTCGGATTATTATTGAATTCTACTTATCCCATATACCCTAATGCTCTTTAAGGCATAAGCAAAATATTTCTTTATATGATACATATAGTATGCCAAATTAAGTATTCCTGAAGTGTACTCATCCTAATCACAAAGGCAACTAAAGAAAAACTTCTATTACTAATTATTAACCAAAAAAACCGCACAACTTTATTATTAAAACAATTAATATTTAACAGGGGAAAGAAGCTATGGTAAAAAAGCCACAATTAACACTTATAGCTTGAAAGAAAACCACTATTTCTTCCGTTTAATGCCATGACTTATAAAAACAACTATCATTTCTCATTCATACGTAATTTAAAATCCTCTAAGAAAGAAATTGTGCGAACACTTAGCCATATAAAATCCAACTCGGCATATTTAAAATCTACTTGAGATTAGCACAAGTCTTCATTTACTAATGATTTCAAGTCTAGCATGTTTAAAGTCTGCATGAGACTAGCACAAACTATCATCATTAATTGTTAAGGGAGAAAGCTAGAACTCTACACGTTCGATCGGGTCAAAAATTACTTCTTATTCTTACCAACACGGAAAACCACATGCGTATCTTAACACTTATTAATATATAATATATATATATATATATATATATATATATATATATATATATATATATATATATATATATATATATATTAAGAAATAAGAACTTAAAAATTTAAATTTTTTGCTATTTTTGTAGGAAAACGGGTACGTAAGAACAAAACAATAAGCAAGCAACATCAAATCGATAGATTCCCTTCCCCAAACTAAAACGAAACATTGTCCTCAATGTTTAAAGTCGGGTCTCTACGAAAATCTAAGCCGTTTATGAAGTATGCAAAGATAAACGTTAATCATAAGATAAAATAATATCGAATCTCCCAAACTAATTTTACACACAGTAAGAAGCTCGAGTAGAACAGGAACAAAATCCAACCGTACACGAGAGCCACAAATAATTGATGGTTCGATCCTAACAAATCACAAACAATACAAGCAAACAAACATCGAGAAATCAAAAGAGTACAATAACCTCTCTTAACAAAAACGAACACATTAAATAATAGAAAATAGAGAGAGAATAGAAAGATATAGCAGGGGATAACTCCCACAAAGCGCTTTGTTTTTTGGTCACCGAGCTCGCAAGCATCGACTCGATCACCTGAAATTAATTTGTCCCTTAGGGAAGCAAATAGAAAACTTTTAATAAAAAAAAGAGAAACATACCACTGGCTTATGAAATGTAACGATGCCGAGGTCAAAAACAAAATTCTCACTCCTAAAGGAGAAAATTAAAGGTGATTCCTTGGTGTAAGTGAAGAATGGAAGAAAATTCCAAATGATAATTGTGAAGGAATTAACATCTTCAACATTGCTTTGGTAGAAATCTACAACATTCTTCATAACCAAAATGGGCTCAAAATTCAAACATTTATCTGGTGGTTCTGGCGGAGGCAGAAGAAATGACGGTTCTTTGAAAACTAAAAGAGTCCCGGAGGAAATGTTCTCTTTTAAATTCTCCTCCAATGTTACAAGATTTTTATCATGAATGGTATGATAAACTAGTATACCTGGTTTGAATACTTTGTCCTCGTTTTCGAGAGAATTCACAAGGTACACTAGCCACTACACATCCGCAGTGAAAGCCGAGTTCAGAATTAACAAAGAGATGGGTAAAATACATGGATTCGGAGGAATCAAATGAAAACATAAGTCCTTTTTAAAATCCTTTGGTTTGGAAAAATGATCATTAAAATCAATCGGATTATCAAAAGTGATTCTAATTGGCATGACAATGGTATCGATTGGAATCTCACTTGAAACTTCATCTTCTTTTTCTTTGATTTCTTCAACTTCTTGAGGATGAGAAAGAAGTTTTGGTTTTTTATGTAAGTAAGATAGCAAGAACAATTATCTTTTCCTTACGCAATTCGAGTCCATCATTTCCCCACAACAAAATCGGGATCAAAGAGAAAAACACGGTGTCTTACCAGAACAAAACCTCTCTCACTGTGGAGAGTAGAGGAAAATAAGGATAAGCTCACTTAAACTTCAAGTGTGGGAGGGAGGGTAAGATCAATTCCCTGTGGAATCGAATCTCTTTCAAGATAAGCTTCAAATTCACTATTTTTCGGTGAAGTAAGTGTAAAGGAAGAATAAAACTTAATCTCGGCATCCTTATCGTTCTCTTTAAAGAGAGTGATACACTGGCAGATTTGAAATTATCACTGAATCTCGAAAAGAGGATTTTAGTAAACTTTGAAAATTTTAATTCATGAAAATCCTTCTTTAATAGTCGAATCATCATTACCCGGTGGTAACGAATCAAGAGGAGCAAGTTCATTGGCGAACTTCTCTAAATTATCACTAGTTTTCACCGAAGAAGAACTAGGAGGAAGAGTACTAGTGGTACTGCCACTTAAACGGATCGTCTTTTGAAAGAATCAATATAGAAATGGCATGAACATTAATTCTTTTTCTTTGTTTTTTCTCAGATTTATGCACCACCCCAGGCATAGTAAACAAGTTCTTCTTTTCCTACTCTTAAAGTCAAAGTTTCTTCAGACAAATCAATGAGAGCTTTTGCGGTGCGAAGAAAAGGTCTTCCTAAAATAATAGGCACTCTTGGGTCGGGTTCAAAATTAACCACCACAAAATCCGCAAGAAAAGTGAAACCATCAACTCTAACTACAACATCCGGCTATACCCATCGAGTGAGTAATCGAACGATTGGCAAGCTCGAGTGTTATACGAGTAGGAGTCAAAGCTTCAAGCTCAAGTTTCTTGTAGATAGAATGAGGTAAAAGGTTAATGCTAGCTCCGGAATCGGCTAAAGCACTAGTCCTATTGAGCTCTTGTAAAGCACATGGGATAAGAAACTTTCCCGGATCTTCGAGCTTCTCGGGGACTTTGTTCAATGAGAAGCAGAACATACATCATTCACAGTTGTGATGGCGATCTCCTCGAGCTTCTCTTTGTTCCTTAGAAACGAGCTTAACCATTTGTTGAACTTTGGCATTTCAGACAAGAGCATCTTTCATTCCAAATCTCTAAACGGAGTTTCCTTGGAACATCTTTCAAGAACCGGCTAAGTTGACAACATGTTTATCGTTCTCATTCTCACTTTCATCCTCTCGGGTATGAAGTTAAGATTGGATGAGCGAATTATATTTGGAGAAATTAGGAGTGAAGAATTAACGTTTTCATTGCTTGTGGTTTTTTGGAATTCAATGAAAATGGAATCTTTTTCCCCTAGCCCGGAGATGGACAGTGTGGCGTATTTTCCTTCCAAATTTGGATTTTGCACTTTTTCCGTTGACGTCTCCGGGTTTTGTTCAGGTTCTTTTTGGGGAATCAAAATAACGGGTGTAGGAACAAGAGGAGTCGAAGGTCCTTCCAAGTCTTAACCGCTCCCTTGTGTATAACATAATTGCCTGACGAGGGTTAGTCACGGTTTGACTTGGAAGAGTTCTTGATTTGAGGTAGAAGCTAAATTTTTGAAATTATTACAAAGACTTGTCAACAAACTCGTGACATTAGCCATTTGATTTTGCAAATTTTGACCTTGATTTTGAACATTCTTCAACACCGCATCGTTTGCCTTGACGTAGTTTTCAATTCCTTTTCGAAACTCCTTGGATTTTGGGCATAGAGCCTGATATGCGGAACTTGTAAACCGGTGTGTTTATTGGTTGTGGTTTGAAAAACTTGAACCTTGATTGTTGATGTTTTGATTGAAATTGTTATCCCCCACGATTTTTGATCGATTGAAATTGTTTTCTTAGATATCGGTTTTTGGTTGTTTAGGACAATCGATTTGATGAAACCCGTGTTTCAGTTTGACTCTAAATTGGCAGGTTGGTTTCTTTGGAGAAAATTGCCAAACGCTGCGGTAGTTGAAATTGTTGATGTTGTCATGAAAACGGGAAAATCGTTTCCACCACGAGTTAAACTGAACAGTGGTTAAAATTGTGATTTGATCCACACGTACACATACTCCCTCAACCGCTTTGATGGTACGGGAGTAGTAACAACTAATAGGCTTTTATTTCCATTTATCATTTGTTTCATCTTAATCGTCAATCTTATCCTCAAGAGAAGAGACGGCTATTTGTTAATATCGAAAAGAATAATAGAAGGTGGAGAAATTAGAAAGAGGAGCATCCTTATCCACCAAGAATCATTACACAACGACGTCTTGATAACGAGACTTTTGACTTGCTTTCAATAATCGGTCTAATCCTTCTTGAGGCAACTTGTCTAAGACATTGCCACCCCGGCGAAAGGCATGCTAGATCGTTAGAATTCAAAGAATTGTAAAAAGTATCGAGTTGGTGTAGTTTCGAAAAGCCATGGTCAGGACATTGACGAAGGAGTCCTTTAAAACGTTCCCATGCTTCATTAAAGGTTTCGTTTGGTTTTTGGAAAAAAGTAATGATCTCATTCCGATAGTAAGTGGTTTTTGAAGGTGGGAAGAATTGATTTATGAATTTTGCAACAAGGTCGTCCCATGTGAGAATTGATCTAGGAGGTTCCTTGTATAACCAATCTCGGGCTTCACCGTCTAGAGAGAAAGGAAAAAGCAAAAGCTTTATCGAAGTGTTCGGAACTTTGGGATGTCTAAACTTTGAAGTGACTTTGTTGAAAAATCGAAGGTGATTGTGAGGGTCTTGTCTACCCGTAAACTTATTACTTTGCACAAGATTGATTAAAGGTTGTTTAAGCTCAAAATTGTTAGCATTAATTGATGGAACAACTATAGCATCTTCATACCCCTCATGTGCTTTGTTAACATTTGGCCATCAGTCGAAATATCGGAGCCATTCCAACAATGTTTTGTTCGACAATTGGTTCTTCTAAATCAAAATTTTCAACAACAAACGGAGGAGTTTGTTGTTGTCTACGTCTTCGAGATTGCAAACGAGTGCGCATAAAAAGAAAAACTAAAAATCAAACAGCAAAACTTTACGCTAATTTTTTTTTAATTAACAATGAATTTTAACGGTTACACAGAAGAGACTTAAACCAAATAATCAACTACTTCATGGTAGCTCTCAAAAATTGCTTTCAAGGTGAGCCGTACTTCCGATAAGACACAAATGGCAAGTGTTAAATCTTTAGATTCGATTTTGGAACCAACAAGTCACCGGAATTGATTATGATACTACAATCCGTTGAGAGTATTTATTTTTTGGTAGTTTTTACCAATTGGTGACTTTTTATTTCTTATTAAAAAGAAGACTTATTTTAATTTTTGATTTTTTTTCTATCTTTTACTTATACTAAAAAGGAAATAGAAAATACATTTTTTTACTTTTTATATTTTATGATTTTTGTTTTTGATTTTGAATTATAAAACGAAATGAAACTTTCGAGGTGAAAAGGATCTTGCATACCAAAATAAACTAAAATGAAGGAATCTTAACACTAGTCCCCGACAACGGCGCCAAAAACTGATTGCAGTTTAAGTACACAATAAAATACAATATAAAATATAATATTAAAAGAGCAATTAAGAAAATTACCAAGTTACCCTCGATAAAATTCACTCTTAAAAATATATATAATATAATATATAATATGTATATTTAACCGGGAAGAATGATCACCCGGGTCGTTTCCCCAACGACTAGTGAAATTGAAACCTCGTTTAAGCTTGAATTCTGATTTGAATGAAGCAAAGATATTTTTGATAAGCTATCACTACCAAATAAAAAGCAACAATTCCAAAATTTAAATAAAATCGCGAAACGAGAAACTTAAAACTAAGGCAAAAAACCTAAATTCTACAAAATTAAACTTTATTTATATTTTTCTTTTTAAATGTATTCTAATTGACTAGAAACGAAGTTTTAAAAAAAAACTAGAACGAAAACGGAGTTAAAACGAGAGTTAAAAATTGAAAACCGAGAACGGGAACGAAACCCGTTCTTTAAAAAGTGAATTTTTGCAAAATAGACCCTACGAAAGTGAAACAAATTTTCCTACAAACTTTATGAATAAAGAAAATTTTATAAAAAAGATTTTTATTTTTCTGCCTAATTTTCTATTTTTTATGGCTTTTTAAAGTTTTAAAAGAAAATAAAAGATTAAAAATACTAAACTAGTAGTAAAAATTCTAGAAAAAATTCAGAAAATAGCTTATGCTATAGGAATCCTAGGAAAAATAAGCCCGAAGTCGTAGCTTATAAAATAAGCCACGAAATAAGCTTAACAACTTATTTGGCTTATAAAGCTAAATGGTGTATAAAGGATTAATGAAAGGAAAAGGGAACGGATGAGCTATTGTAGCATGGTGTTAAGGCGTTGGGTCTATAAGTGTGAGGTCGTGGGTTCGAGGCAGGAAAACCCCACTTTTTGCACTTTTTATTTTTTTACTTTTATGAAAAACTAAATACTAGGACTTATAGAGGACACAAAAATAAGCTACTTTAATAAAGATAACCTAAACTGAAACTAAATAATAAGCTCAAAAAGAGCTTATCTAAGCTGATGTATCAGTAAGCTAGCTTTAAAGCTCACTTTTACTTATAAGCTTAAAAAAGACTCATTTTAAACTCAATTTGAGAAAGAAAATTGTTATTAAGCCCCCAAGCTTATGATTTTCTAAATCTAAAAATGAAAAGTACATTGACCTAGATAAGATTAAGCTAACTAAATAAGGTAAAAATGCTAAACTCAAAAAACTAAGCAAAAAGCATAAAATCCATATAAGCTCAAATTCTCAATAAGCTATTTCTGATTAAGAGCTTTTTCAAACTAGCTTAAATACTTATTGATTATATAACTGAATCATAAAATCAACTCCTTAAGACTAGAAATCAAAATTTTAAACACTAATCCTAATCCTGCTGTTTTTGGCTTTTGAGGCTAATTAATGACTTCTTTTTTTAGAATTTTTGATGACTTTGAAAGCTAAATGCACTAAAGGTAATAAGCTATAAAATTAAAACTAATGCTCAAACTACAATAAGCTATATCTAGACTATTAGCTATGAGAATCTAAGAGTCTAAATCTTAACTAAACTAAGCTTAAATGAAGCTTAAAAATGACAGCAGTGACTGTGGTAACTGCTGTTGCAATGACTACTTGCACAAACACTTACAATGAACCAACTTGGTTCCCTTTGCTCAAAACACACTCATTGAGTGTATAAAAACACAACACAAACAAGAATTAAGCTCAATGAGCTTTAGATCCAAATTTAAGCAATCAAAAATGAAGGAAAAATTCCCCTGGTGCTGAGATGCATTCAATAAGACTCAAAATGAATTGTAGCTTAAACAAACCCTCAAAACTTTCTCAAAACTTAATCAATCATCATCTTTAAGCTGTCCTAAAAATATTACCAATAACCTTTGACTTTTAGTGGTCAAAATGGGTTAAACCAAACACCCCTTTAGAAATGACTGAAATGGATTTGAGCTTATGAAATTGAAATCTACCTAACAAGTACTTATTACCAGATAACAATAAGCTTATAACTACCTTAATAAACATAAATCAACAACTGAATAAGCTAGAATTTCAAGATCTAAATACTATGCTATCTATTTTTGGTTTTTATGGTTTATTAAGACAAACTATGAAAAACTAAGATCTATTATGATAAGGCTAAAAACAGATGAAGATTAATGATTAATAAGCACAAGTAGAGAGAATTAAGCACTAATAAGCTAGTAGAATAAGCAAATAAGCAGTATTACTCTAATAAGCAATTTAAGCTAAATAAGTAAAGAGACAAGGAATTTAAAAGGAAACTTACTTTAAACTTCAGCTAAACAGAAGCTAATACTAAAATAACAGCTACAAGCTCTAGCTTATTCATGTGAATAAGCTAGTATAAGTCCTTGGGAGCTCATCTATTTTAAGCTCCCCTTCCAAAAGCTTAACAGTCCAAGGTAATAAGGAATTTAAACTGATTTAATGTTAAAAGTAGTGATTTAAGACAAGTTAAGCTCAAATCATGAGCTTATAGACTCATGAGAGCTATTATGAGCTTATGTAATAGTAGCTTATGAAAAGAGCTTATGATATAAAAGATTATGACATATTATCAAAAACTAAACTTCATTAATTATAAAACTTGAGTACATTACAGTAAAAAGGAGATTACAAAAGTTTCGAGGAAATTACATTAAAACAAGCTACAATCTATAAGCTAAAATATTCTAAAAAGCTCTCTATTTTTTCTACTCCCGTATGAGTGAGAGAAGGGGGCTATTTATAGCCTACCAAGGATCCTTCTAGCCTTCCCAATCATAGCCGTACATTCTTCTCATCATTTGATCATCAATATAGGTCGTTAGATCCTTTTACACTATCACAAGGATTGCCAGCTTGGCATTCCTTTGATGTGACACTTGTGCTTCTGAGAGAACCTTCTAGGGGTCTGAGCACTCCTCACGCTCCTGTCAAAATCAACCCTTGATTATTCCCAATGATTGGATCATGATTCTATGCCGTTGGATCACAATTGAGCTCACACGGATTGCCAGCGTGGCAATCCGTTGTGATGCTTTTGTGCTTTCTTTCTGAGTGAATTAAGTACAAAACTTCACATTCCTTGTGCTTTCTCTTCAAGCCACGTGGCCATCTAGCTTGAGTGTACCAATAAGAGCTCATGATTTGACATATTTCTCCCTGCCATCTTGCTATTGATCACTTGAATTGTCGTCCTTGACCCTTAATTAAGAAAAGCCCCTTTGTTTGACTGTGTGGTAACTTTGGAAGGGATGATGAACAGTAACAAGGCTTGGCGCCTTTTCTTCAACTGAAAACGGGTAAAGATTTTTAAACTATGGGTAATTGGCAAAACTAGTCCTTATCTTTGCTAATCACAAGTTCTAGTATAAAATGATTTTCAAAATTGGCAATAATGGTCCCTGTGGTTTATGAAAAGGAAAGTGGGCTAGGGTATTGGGCCTATGTTATGGGCCTTTGATCCGGGTGAGGTATTTTAAGGGTTTAAGGCCCATTAAAGGTATAAGGGACCATTTGTGTAATTCTAGGAAACTTGAGGGACTCAAATGGTAATTTTAGGTTTTTTGTCTTTAGTGAGTTGACTTTGTTTGACCCAGGGTTGACTTTCTTTGATATTGACTTTTTCATAGAAGGCTTCCGGCTTTTGTGCACTCTTCCGTTCTCGTGTCCGTGTTTGCCCGTTTTTGACGGTTTTCTTGTGATATTTGTCTTATCCGTACCTGCACATACAAAACACAAAAACAAGTATATTTTTGCCATTTTTAGTCTGTTTTGGGTCATTTAGGGTTAATTTTGGTAATAACGGATATGTGTATTTCACACATATCAATTTCTCTCTTTAAAACAGTTTGTTTTTCAAAATTAAGCATTGAATGCTTGACAAGGCAAAAGTATGTCATTGGAATCCTGTTCTAAAGTTTTGGATCATAATTTACTAGTTGGTCTTGTTCAAAATGTTTTTTCAAGTTAACTTCTCCTCTTTTCAAAGGAACTTTTGGTGGTTCTTCAAACTGAGTCTCACCATATACAAAGCCATGATACGAGAGCGGAGATTTTCTTTTTTTTACTTTCAAACGTTTTTTCAGCATCACATTTTAATTCTTCTTCAGAAATGATCTTTTGATCAGAAAGCAAGTCTTTTCTCATTTTATCAATGTTATACAAACTTGGTGTTAACTCCTTGGCTTTATTCAGAATAAAAGGGTTATCAACATCATTTTGGTTCTCAAAGCTAAGGCTTTGTTTTCCTGTATTCACATTGTCTTCTTTTAGAAGCAACATATGAAAAGTCTGAGCAGTCTGTCTCGCTTTTAGAAGTTTATTGTTAAGATCGTTTAGTTGTTTCAAAAAATCTTGATTTGTTTTTTCAAGTTCATTCTTCCTATTTAAAAGTGGTTGAACATAATCAGCATACTTCTCATTCTCCTTGTGGAAAAACTTTTCTTTTTGACAATCTTGAGATTTAAGGTTTAAAATCTTCGTTTAAAAGCTTAATCTTTTTGCAATATTCAGCTTCATTTGTTGTTTCTTTTGCAAAATGGTTTTCTTTTTCCTCAAATATCTCAAGCTCCTTTGTTAAAAAGGCATTCGCTGGCTAAGCTTCACGATTGACCTTAGTACAGCTTTCCACTTTATGTTGTCCATGATTTTGTATCTCAAGAGCAAACACATTTTCAAATGTATCATTGTTTGAATGATGTACCTCAGTCAATGTGTTGTTGTCAAGTGAGGGTCAGAGAGTAGCATTCTCTTTGTCAGAAACAACCTTATCAACTTGTGCACTTTCAGCATTTGTAGCATATCTTGAGTTATTGCTTCCATTATGCTATTCTGTTAATGTATTATCATTTGCGCTTACTTCAGAGTCCAAACCAGCATCGAGTGATATACCCTCACTGACCATTCCCTCTTGAGTCTGCATCTTGCTTTCATTCAGCCGTTTTTCAATCTCCTTTATTACACGAACCTCTTATACTTTCATAGACACTCACTTTCATTAAGTGCTCTTCTACCAATGTTCATCTCAAGTGCATCCATGTAGTAGATTAATTCACGTCTGTAAGTTTGAAGTTCTTTGCCTGTGTATTTTTTTAAGCTCTCTTTTAAAACTTGATCTTTAACTTGATATTTATGATATGGAGAATCTACCTGTTTTGAGGCGAAGAAAGTCTCATACTGTGTCCTGAGCACTGTAAAATGTTTCCTTGACTCACCCTCATGTAGATACTCTTTTTCAATTTGCCTTTGTAAGTTATCGATGTTGTAAGACAGATTGAAATTATCACGTTTCTCACCGAAGTATCTTTGTATTGCCCGATTAAATCCTGCTTCAGCTCCCCAACCATTCCATCGTATAGTCAGGAGATATTTCAAATGTTTCTTGATTAATTCAAAGTATATTGAGCAATCTTTTCTCGTTTTAGTCATTCTTTCTTGAAGTTGTTGCAGGTCTCTCTCGTCAGAATTAGAAAACGAAGATTCCATTGAGTTACGATGTGTGAAATTGATTCAGGATCTTTTATGGATAAAGTGATGTGTTGTGGTTTGTTTATCCAAAAATTCATTGTTGACCTTAAAGTACTTGAGATTAATTAACGATTATTAGAAAACTTAAAATAAGGACTAGCGTTGAAAAAGATTAAAACTAAAGTGCTTAAGTTAAAAAATTTTGAAACCTAAAGAATAATAGTAAAAATAATTAAAAATGAAAGGCTAAAATTAAAAATGTTTTAATTGTAAAAGGTTGATAGTAAAACTATTTGTTAACTAAGGGTTAAAATTGAAATCTATTTAAAACTAAATGTTAAAAGTAAAAAATTGAAATTTTAAATGATTATAAAAAATTTCTCATGCACTATATTTCATTGTCTTCTTCATTTAGTTACGTAGGTTTAGTTTTTTCATTTCGTTATTAATTTTGATCTTGTTTATTGATGTTTAGGCAATATTAAACACACTATGATGATCGTTGAAGGATCGTGATATTATATACGTTATAAGACTCGCGAACGACGAAACTCTAAACTGAGAAACCCGAAACAAGTCAAAACAACTTAAGCCGTGGAACAAGAAGAGTTGATATTTTGCTGGTTAAGAACAACTTGTATATTTTGCTGTTTTTGAAAATGCATATTTCACTGTTTCAAATAAGTTGCATATTTTGTTGTTTCAAATAAGTTGCATATTACGCTGTTTCAAATAAATTGCATATTTCTCTGTTTCAAAGAAAGTTCATATTTCGCTGTTTCAAGGAAAGTGGATCTGGTATGGAAGCTTCTATTTGGTGGGGGGGGAATTGAATTTCAAATTGAAGTTTTAAATAAAACTTTTCTTTTAATTAGAAAATATTTTGTATATTTATTTTTGTGAAAATACTTTTGTAAAATGTGATGGTTAAGAAAAAATATTTTCTTGATCACTAATCATGCTTAATGATTTGTTTGTCCATACCTTAAGTGATTAATAATCTTAGAAATTGAATTTTTTACGATTAATAATTTGTAAACATTTATTTTTATCATAAACGTTTTTACATTTTGTTATTATCAAAACGTTGAGAGGTCAAAAAATATAAATAACGTTTTTAGACATTATTTGTATTAACAAAACATTTTGAACATTTAGACGTAATAAGACATCGTCAATACAAGTGTGAGTTGCAATTCGATGATTATTCTTTTCGTCTTTACGATCGATTTCGTAATTTCATGCAATAACCAAACGTGGTTAGACATGTAAACATAGAAAAATATCTATGGTCATTTTATTGATATTTTCGTAATCTATTAAAATTCTAATCTCGATCTTATGTTCATGTTTCAAAATTTGTAATTTGAACATGTAATGAGAATAAACATCTTTTGAATAATGATTATTTCTCTATTAAATTTCCGCTTACGATTATTTTTGGGAGGATGGTGATTCATTATCGAGAATATGTTCCATCATTTCTAATCCTAATCTTAAATAATTAAATTGTTCACATTTTAAAAAGCTTAGTTAATATGTCGGCTAAGTTATCTTCGGATGCAACTTTCTTGATAGAAAGGTTTCCCTTTTGGACATTGTCGCGAAGAAAGTGGTGACGAATTTCTATGTGTTTAGTTCTAGAGTGTTGTTTTTTTACTTAAGTCAATGGCACCTTTATTGTCGCACATTATAGGAACATCGTCGAGTCGTACGTTGTAGTCGATGAGAGCTTGTTTCATCCATAGTGCTTGTTAACATGCCTTCCTGGCGGAAACGTATTTGGCTTCGGTCGTGGAGATAGCAAGGGCCGTTTGTTTCTTAGAGAACCAATATGTTAAACAACATCCCAAGAACGTACAAACGCCACTAGTGCTCTTTCGGTCGACGTAGTTGCCTGTGTGGTCAGAGTTAGTGTAAACTATAGTTTCTATACCGGTTTCTTTCGAATACCATAAGCCTAAGTGGGTAGTCCCTCTAATATATCTAAATATACGCTTAACAGCTTCTAAGTGGGTAGTTTTATGATTTTCTTGAAAACACGCACATAAGCGAACACTAACCATAATATCGGGTCTACTTAAAGTTAAATAAAGTAAACTACCAATCATACCTCGATATTTAGTGATATCCACGGAGTC